>OZ008368.1:102850395-103008663 GCA_963931995.1 Phaonia tiefii | reverse complement strand
CAGATGTTTCCCTTCCAAATGTTTCCCTGTATGACCAGGGACTTATACTATGCGTGTATCGGCAGCGCAGAAACAGCATTTTGGTGTCCACCACGCTTTTTTGGAAATTCAAATTTAGGTTATCACTGACATAGACATATTTCATCTAGCAATGAATGTAGAATGAGAGACACTTAAGATTGGGTCCTAACTCATATAATAATGATCCGAGAATTGGAAGGATAAGTATGTATGGGTTTCTATTAATTAACAAAGATGATGAAATTCAATATGGATGTTAGAGAAAAGGGCTGGATAGCTTCATTATTGTTTAGTATCATTCCAACTTTCAATAATCACGTATTTAGCAGACCCATTCAAAACCCGGTTCAATACCTGTTCAAAACCGGTTCAGTACCAGTTCAAACCCGGTTCAATACCAGTTAAAACCAGTTCAAACCCGGTTCAATACCAGTTCAAAGCATATAGAACCAGTTCAAAAGCGGTTCAATACCAGTTAAAACCAGTTCAAACCCGGTTCAGTACCAGTTCAAAGGGGTTCAAAAGCAGTTAAACCCTGTTCAAAATCAGTTAAAACCAGTTCAATGCAGCTAAAACCGCAGTTAAACCCTGTTCAAAAGCAGTGAAAACCAGTTCAAAGCGGTTTTATCTGCATTGAACTGGTTTTAACTGATTTTGAACAGGGTTTAACTGCTTTTGAACCCCTTTGAACTGTACTGAACCGGGTTTGAACTGGTTTTAACTGGTATTGAACCGCTTTTGAACTGGTTCTATATGCTTTGAACTGGTATTGAACCGGGTTTGAACTGGTTTTAACTGGTATTGAACCGGGTTTGAACTGGTACTGAACCGGTTTTGAACAGGTACTGACCGGGTTTTGAATGGGTCTGCTAAATACGTGATTATTGAAAGTTGGAATGATACTAAACAATAATGAAGCTATCCAGCCCTTTTCTCTAACATCCATATTGAATTTCATCATCTTTGTTTAATTAATAGAAACCCATACATACTTATCCTTCCAATTCTCGGATCATTATTATATGAGTTAGGACCCAATCTTAAGTGTCTCTCATTCTACATTCATTGCTAGATGAAATATGTCTATGTCAGTGATAACCCAAATTTGAATTTCCAAAAAAGCGTGGTGGACACCAAAATGCTGTTTCTGCGCTGCCGAAGAATGAAAGCACAAAGCGTGTATCCGAGAACAGTCAACAAATTTCATATTCTCTTCCCCACCCGCCCTTCTCTATCAAACAAAATGTTTCCCTTCCAAATGTTTCCCTGTGTGACCGGTGACTAAGCTTCTTCATGTGGTTTCGATCATGGGCGGTTGTTGGTTCTTGCTTTGTTTACATTTTCCAATACAAATCAAATCAGTTGCTGGTCAGCATTTGTTAGAGAAGGGTCGTGCTGCGTAGTTGTTTAAAAAGACATCAAATTGAACTTCGGTTTATTCAGCTTCACACACAAGCGCAATATTTTACTGTATGTGTGTGGGAATCACTGATCTATGTGCATGACAACTAAACAATAACAACAACATACCATAAACGTTTGTATTCCTTCCAATGTAACAAGCAGTATAATAGTCCACAGGAAACTCTGCCTGCAATCCACACTTTAAAATTAGAAACGAAAAAATTAATATTGATAGCTAAACACAACTGCTAGATTTTGGAAACATTACACACAGTATTAAAGCATAACACAAATGACCTTGATACTATATATTCACACCTACTCGCCACAGATTTTTTTAGTTTTCAACCTCACTCACCATCTGTACATATTTACTCAGTTTTCATTCTTAATTATCTTTCCTCTGAAAATAATTACGTTTTTCATACAAAATTTAATTTTTTTTCTTATCATTTAACATACCAAGTGGAATACCCAAACATATGTTTGGGTATTGATTTGGCATGTGCTCATAAGCAAATAATTTATACGTTTCATACGTTACAAGCAAAACTATTACACATGGTAGATCGAAGAAGCATCGTGCAGAATATTAGAACATAATACAATTGATCTTGACAATACATATTCGCTCCCCATCTCCTCTGTTTTTAATTACTCTTTTCATACAAATTTCATTTAGTTTCTTATCAATATTAGAAAAACCTCAAGTGTTTAAACAATATAGAAAATAAGAAGATACACTTCGGGTTTACCGAAGATGGAATATGGTAAACCCGAAGATATGATTCAGTAGGCCCTGAAAATTCGCTATTATAAAAAGAGATGCTTTTGGCTTATACGTTAGTTGAATTATAACCTTCTTACTATCAACATTTAAGAAGAGTACTTCTAACAAATAAAATACTAAATTTCAGGATAATATGGCGAATTTTACACAAAAAGTAAAATCAGCATTTGAAAATGCCCGAAAAAATCATAAACTAGCTGAAGAAGCTCTCGTTGTGTGTTCTAAAGCATTGCGATCACTAAATCATGACCATTTACGTAACGTGAAGACTGGTAGCGCTAAGCAAGGTATCCTGAATCAAATAGCCCTTGTCAATGGCTATAGAGAGCAGTTGATGGGTCTCCGTAGGACTGTTGGAGCAGGAGTTTCCCAAACTAGGCGTAGGGAAAGCTGGCTATCAACTCGAATTAAATGGGTTGATGCTGAATCGGGCTTTGGTGGGCGGTAAGTTCTTTAATTTAAACATTTATTAGTATTATGAATATGACTACTATAATGTAAAATTTACAGCTTACGAACGGGACTCATCATCAACTTGAACCACAAAGACTCGACGAATTTCCTGGAAGACTGCAGAGAAGTATTCCAGAGAAAAATAAAAAAAGCTTTGAGTGATAATCTAGCTCTCAAAGTGAATACAGTGTTTTGCGGGGAGTTCCACGTAATCAAGGGGGGCGATGAGCTTCATGAACAGAAGTTCATGAACACAAAAAACTCGGCAATTTATGGCGAAACGGACCTTGATACTTGGTTCAAGATGAAATCTTGAAGAAGCTCGAGGAGTTCCAAGAGCGTGACAGCGGTTGGGCGTTGGCAGCCATTATAAACTTGGCTGTCAACATCAATAAATTTACGCCACAGCTCGGCTCCTCATACGTGCCGTTGCCTAAGCAGATTGAAACAAAAAAGGCTTGTCTTAATGTCAAGAATGATGACAATGCGTGCTTCGCTTGGGCAATCATTTCCGCCCTCTACCCAGCAGAATCACACTCGGACCGCACATCGTCATATTCAGACTACAGAGGAAAATTTAACTTAAAAAATATTAAATTTCCAATGATGATACGCCAGATCCCCCGCTTTGAGAAGCAGAACGGCGCGTCCGTTAACGTGTATGTTCTGAAAAAAGCAAAAAAACTTATACTGTGATGCCCACTTATCTGACAAAAGATAAGAAGGAACAGCATGTAAACCTCCTCATGGTACAGGATGTATACCCTGAGGTGGATAAAGAAGAAGAAGGCGACGATGTAGATGAAGATAATGCCAGACCTATCAAATACCACTACGTATGGATCAAAAATCTATCCAGGTTACTCTCATCACAAGTTTCACACCATAAAAACCCCAAATATTTCTGCGACCGCTGCCTGCACTACTTCCATTCAGCAGCAAAGTTGGAGATGCATACAGAAGATTGTGGCAAGATAAACAACTGCAAGATCCGCATGCCCACGGAAGCAGAGAAGATGATTAGTTTTAAGAATTTTAAAAATAAGGTATCGGCTCCATTTGTAATATATGCTGATTTGGAATGTCTTTTGGTTGAGCCAACTTCTCAAAAGAAACCAAAGTCTGAAAAGATGAAGCCTTCACAAATTACATATCAAAAGCATATACCACATAGTGCGGGCTATTATGTTAAGTGTGCATATGACCCCACGTTATCGTTCTATAAAAGTTATCGCGGTGCGGATTGCATTGAATGGTTCATTTGCGAATTAGAGCAATTTGCTGAAGATGTTGAAACGGTATTTCTTTGTCCACTACCTATGGATCAATTAACAACTGATCAGAATCACGATTTTAATTTAGCTTCCACATGCCATATATGCGAAAAGTCTTTTAGTGATAATGTTGTCAAAGTCCGCGATCATTGTCATTTAACTGGTAAATATCGTGGACCTGCACATGAGTGGTGCAATATTAATTTTAAAGACACCCACACAGTACCCATCATTTTTCACAACCTAAGCGGTTATGATTCGCATTTTATTATTAAAAATATTGCGAGAGATTTAAAAGGCCGGGTAGATTTGCTACCTATAAATAAGGAGCGTTATATTTCATTCACTAAACGCTTTGATGAATATTTAATAAAGTTTCGCTTCATAGATTCATTCAAATTTATGAGTAGCAGTTTGGATGCATTAGTTTCCACTCTAACTTCGTTTCCTCTTTTAAAGACTGAATTTTCAGATTTAAACGAGCTTCAATTCAATTTGTTAGCTCGTAAGGGTGTATTCCCTTACGATTATTGCGACGATATCGGAAAATTTGATGAGACCTCTCTACCTGATATCACTCAATTTTACAACAAATTAAACGATTGCATGATCAGCGAAGGGGATTATGGACACGCAAAAAAAGTCTGGTTGCATTTTAATTTATCTAATTTAGGTGAATATTCAGACCTATATCTAAAAACTGATGTGCTTTTATTAGCAGATGTCTTTGAGCAATTTCGATCAAGTTGCTATAAAACATATGGTTTAGATCCAGCTCACTACTTCACGCTACCAGGTTATACGTGGGATGCTATGCTTATGCATACAGATATTACCCTTGAGCTATTAACAGATGTTGATATGCTGATGTTTGTAGAGCGTGGTATTCGTGGAGGACTTAGTCAGTGTAGTAAACGCTACAGTAAGGCTAATAATAAATACATGACTGATTTTGATGCCACCCAACCATCAAAATACTTAATGTATTATGATGTTAATAATCAGTATGGTTGGGCTATGTCCCAATATCTACCCCACAGTGAATTTAATTGGGTTGAAGACGTATGTAATATCAACGTCGAGGATATATCTAATGATTCAGACATTGGATATATTCTAGAGGTTGACTTAGAATATCCTAATGATATTCATAATCAACATAAGGACCTCCCGTTTTGTCCGGAGCATCTCTCGCCTCCTGAATCAAAACATCGTAAACTAATGGGAACTTTGTATAATAAAACAAAGTATATCATTCATTATCGAAATCTCGTACAGGCTCTAAAATATGGGCTTAAATTAAATAAAATTCATAGAATTTTACAATTTAAGCAGTCTCCATGGTTAAAGGCATATATTGATCTGAACACACGTCTCCGAACGGCTGCCACGAGTAAGTTTGAGCAGGATTTGTTTAAACTTATGAATAATGCTGTGTTCGGTAAAACCATGGAAAACATTCGTAAACATAGCATCGTCAAGCTGGTTACGAAGTGGTTAGGTCGATATGGTGCAGAAGCTTATATCTCAAAGCCTGAATTTAAAGCCTCAACAATTTTCGACGAGGGCCTAGTTGTCATCGAATTAAATAATGCTGAAATCTTTTTTAATAAACCAATATATGTTGGTATGTGCATCCTCGACTTGTCTAAAACAACCTTATACGATTTCCATTATGGGTATATGGCTCCTCAGTTTAAGTCTGATTGTACAGTCTGCTACACTGATACTGATTCTCTTATATATGAAGTATGTTGCTCTGACTTGTACGAAAGTATTAGGCAACATGCCTCCAAATACTTTGATACGAGTGATTATTCTATCATAAATCCTTACAACATTCCCAATACTTTCAATAAAAAGGTATTGGGAATGATGAAGGATGAATTTGTGGGACTAAGATCGAAAATGTATGCGGTTCGAGTTGATTGCAGAGATGCTATGAAAAAATCAAAAGGCGTTAAAAAAAGTGTAATAAAAAATAGAGTATGTTTTGACGATTATCTTGACTGCCTTAATAGTGGTAAAAACCTGAAAGTTGATCAAAATTTAATTCAATCACGTAAACATGCCGTTAGTAGCATCACCCAAACAAAAATTGCATTGAATCCGTATGATGATAAACGATTTTTGCTTGGTACTAATTATAAAACGCTTCCGTGGGGCCATTGTAACATAATGGATTACACTACTAATTAGTATTAGTATCGTAATCATAATTTATTTTTAAAATTATTATGTACATATTATATTTATTGTTTTAGTCTGTTACCTAAAATATTCGATGTTAAGAATTACACTTGTTCAATCAATGTTATATTCCAAGATTTAAATATTGTTAAATAAAATAAATATATATGGAAGGAAAATTGGAATTGTTTGTCTTTTCACTCTAGACAACTCTATAAAATTTATCCTACATATTTTAGTATATTGCATGCAAATTTGATTTCAGCTCAAATTCCACAAACAAGTTCAAGGCTAGCTAAATTGTTGCATAGGGTTAGGAATTGTAGAGTAACCTAATTTCATTTTTGTATTATCGCACCATACACCTTTCAGCTAAGTACATCGAGCGTATGTTATGTTATACTAAAATGCGCAATACATTTGGTCGGCTAGGCTTATCAGCATTTTAGTTGTTGGATACTAATGTAAGACAGTTCTCTAAAATTTTTATGTTATAAATTATTTGAATGCTAACACTTTAAGTACAATAAATAAGAAATTGATATTTTTATTTATATTATTTTCTTCAAGTTGTATATAAAATACATACAAATTAATGAATTATACATTTCTAAAACCGTGAATATCGTGAATATCGTTCTCTTCAATATAATGAAAATTACAGTCATCATTCATCTCATATTTTTTAGAGTTAATCTGAGTAATTTGTTGTTTTGCTCCTTGATCCAGTGGTTGCAGATTTAAAAAAAAAAACTTTTATATGTTGCATGTTCAATACAATCACATCCTTTTCTTTCTCATTTTTCGTATAATTGACTGAGCAATCTTATTGCCGTAGTCGTGTGTAATGGTTTTATCATTTAGTATAACATTATGCTCTATGGCACCAATCATGTGTTTATTATTTTTCCCAATATATTTGAATTGTGTTATTATTAACGCTGGCTCATCATCCGCATTCTTTAACACCTTTTCAGTATATTGTATAAAAAATTATGTAGTTGGAATCATGCTAGATATATCCCGTCCATCACAGAGTTGAACTGGAGCATGAATGTGGGTTCATCGGGTAAAATTTTGGCATTAACTGTAGACAGTTATGTATTCAAAATTTGTTGAGCAGTTTTAGTAAGATCCCCAGATCATTATTGCTGGTCCTCTTACAACTTTTCCTCATATGGCGTCTCATGTTATGTGCACGTGTAAATGCATTAACTGTAGACAGTTATGTATTCAAAATTTGTTGAGCAGTTTTAGTAAGATCCCCAGATCATTATTGCTGGTCCTCTTACAACTTTTCCTCATATGGCGTCTCATGTTATGTGCACGTGTAAATGCTTTTTCATAATTTTTGCGGTTAAAATTCTTCATAATGTAGAGCTCAATTTATGTGTGTTGATTGGACGAATGTTGATGTTCAACTAAATATACTCACAGAGCAATTGATATAATATCAATTCAATATCATGAACATGTTGTGAATTATAATACAAGGATGACTAAAATCTTATGTTTTTGATTCTAAGTGGATTAGGGCTAATGGTGGTGGGAAAAGGGGTAACTTAATTTATATATTGTATATGCAAGTAATAAGCACTCGTTCATACTCAGCCTCACGTATGACTATGTATACGAGAGCCTTTCTTTTTAAATTGTTTTATTTGTGGTGGGAAGGGGTGAATGGTAGAGCGGGAATTTGAAATCTAGGTTTGAATTCCGGAATCCAGATTTGAATTCCAGATCCGGATTGCAGTTTTATGAAGTGCATACATTGTTCCGATTTCTGACTATTTTCAAGTTTTATGAAGTCCATTACATTATTGCGATTTGCAACCTTTTAACTCACAATATTAAAACATAACACAAATAATTTGACACTACATATTCACTCCCGCTCCCACAAATTTTCTTAGTTTTCAATCTCACTCCCAATCCATGCACCAAGTAACATGTATGTATATGTATGGGTTTTGATTTGACATTTAGTCATAACTCAAATAATTTATGCGTTGCATACGTATGTAACAAACAAAACGATTGCACATGCTAGATCGTAGAAATATTGTACGCAATATATAAACATAGCACAAATGGTATTGACAACACATATTCGCTTCCCATCTCCACACATTTACTTAGTTCTCAACTTTTATAATCTTTCCTGTTTTTAATCCCCCTTTGTACAAATTTTGTTTAGTTTCTTATCAAACTCGTGCTCATAAAATATTAAATTAATATTAAAATATGTATTAATAAAATAAAATTTTCAACGCTTGGAAACTCATTAAACATAAAAGCCCATTAACGGTGCAATTGCGTATTAAAGGGTTGAATTACTTCCTATCCAGAACTCTTGTAATCCGTCAATCTGCCATCTGCAATCAAATATTAACAATGGTTTAGGTCTATACTAAGTAAACATAGCTTTAATCTGTGGTACGTGTCTGCGCTAATCCTTCCCAATCATGTTCGTGTCTGCGCTAATCAATCAGTCTCATGGTTTGAGAACTTGGCAGCACTGTTTTACCCCACTTTATGTGAATTTAGACCCCCATAAGGAAATACACGTGATTTTGGTCCAGAAACCTCATAGCTATACTACTCACCATAACACAGCGATGGTAGTTTTCCTTTAAAAATTGAGTTCCAATCAACACTACCCAATATAGAGTTTAGCATATCAAAATTACATGAACTGAAGTTAAAATGAGATGTATTTACATAATGCGATAATTTAAACAAATTATACTAGCCTATTTCTACAATTAAAGGCATATGATGAATAGTGGGCAATGATATCGGCAGTAAACATGCATATAAAGAAAATTTACAATCATATGACACAAAAATTAGATCCAAAAACCGTTTTAACTGATTGCCAATATGATTAATTTGAATTAGGTTCAAACTAAGCAAGCTGTTCACCAAATTAATTTCATGGGATTTATTAACATTATTAGGTAATAATACATTATTATCAGAAAGCCGCGACCATTTAACATTTTTAAGGTTAAACTCACCCAAAACACAAATACGAGAATCTTTCAGGTGGAATAATACAATATCAAAGCCGTAAATAGAAATTATAAGCTGATCCAATAAACCATCTTTGTTGTCAATTGGGCATAACTCCGATTTAAATTCAGATTTAACAGCTACTAAAACACCGCCGCCTCTGGTAGAGCAAGTAATATAAGCATTTCTATCTTTACGTTAGACTTTGTATTGATTAGCACCGAAAAATTCGCCATCATAGAAGTCAGTATTCAGCCATGTTTCAACCAACACAATTACATCAGTCACTTTGGGATTGAAAATCAAAAACAATTTTGGATTTAGTGCGCATTCCAGATAAGTTCTGATAGTACAACTTAATGCCAGATTTTTTCGAAGTTACTGCAGATCTGCTGGTCTCGCCCTCCTTTGAAAATTTACAAAAGGGCGCACTCTAATATCTGTCGGCCAAAGTTTGGAATTGGTGATCTCGTCATAAAATCATGGTGATACTCCTAGCTTAAAATTAACTCTTTGTTGACATAAGTATCCCTTTTCACTAATTTGTAGCATTCCATGTGCTGTCTTCCGAATTCAGTATGTTTCTCAACATAATTTATTATCTGCTCAGATGTGACAGTTGATTTGAAGGAGGACAGATGAACCCATTTCTTCTCAACTACAACTTCATGTTCATTAGAAGTATTTGTACCCAGTACAACATGTTGCCTATTACGCCTACGTCTCTGCACTCGAACCCGTTACAACCATTTACGACACCAGACTCAACAGTAGGCAAAGAAGAAACAGATGAAGCCGCCGACAGAAAATGTTGACTATTCAATGCATTATACCAGTGGTCATCATGCTATTGCCCCAGGGGCTGAACACGATCGTCTTTTTACACGTACACAACACGACTGTTAACGAAACTCTGTGCAAAGAGCGTAAAAACTATAAAGCATGAAACACATAGCCGACGACAGGCTACATGAACACACGACTACAAATGCCGCTGACTGCAAATGTAGACGTGTGGCAGCTACATAATTATTTTCAAGACGGCAACTGCAAAGTAAACAGCTGATCTGTAATGTTGACGTTTGTGTTATTGTGTTATTTGTGTTAGAAGAAAATAAAATGTCTGGAGAATATTTAATAAATATTATTACAAACATAACAAAAATTGTGAAAACAGGCATTACCAGCTCTAACCTGTTGATTGTCGCCCACACAAATAGAAATTAGTTTAATTCAACTACAGCTACATAAGTAGCATAGACAACAACCTGCAGTCGTGTCGCCTTGCCGTCGTTAAAATATTCACTTGCATATAAACGCATGTATTTTATTTTTGACAGGTTGTGGTCGGTAGCCTGTCGTCGTCTTTGTGTTTCATGCTTAATTTTCATTCAGTTGTATGATAGCTTTCAATAAAGCAGGTCGGTATCGCTATGTGCTTGTAAAAACAAAAACAAAACACATTAATTTTGTATACCAGCTCTCTAGCTTTAATGAGAAAACAAAATATTTTCAGTACACTTGGAATATTTTTCGCTTATTGTGGAAAGTAGACTGGGAAAAACTTTTTTTGTTTTTGTAATTTTTATATTTTAAATATATAATTTAAATATATATACATATGTATTGTAATTTAAATATGTATATTCGAAAAATGTTTGAAGAAAATAATTATTTGTGAAGAAAATTTAATTATTGTCTTCAACTGATTTGACTTAAACTGCAATATTCATAAATTCCCATATTCATACAATCATATTTTCATACAATCAAAAATTTACTCATAATTGCGTTAAATTTTTATGTATAGGAACTCATTTGTGTTTATATAAAAATATTACACATATGTAGCACGAAATTTCTCCCAGTGCACTCAAAATACACTCGCCACTACACACACATTTTTAAGCTGGCTCTCTTTATGATGGACCCATAGAGTAATCTCAGACTAGAGAGAATATTTGGCTCATCTAACGTTTCCTTTCACACTCTTCGTGATGCGGTCGGTGTGATAGAGAGATGTTTGACGAAAAGTGATATACACCAGGTGGAATTACAATAACTTCTTGCTTTAATTGTTCATACCATTTTGGTGAAAAACTGTGAAATTTAAATGTGTTTAAACTTTTTTATTGACTGTTATTGTTAGCATACATTTGTGTTGTATTTAACACAATAATTTTAACACACAAAACGAAATGCCGTTGTTGTTATTTTGTTCGTTGTTTTGAACCATTGCCTCTATCTGCTATTAGTAAAGCAATTCTTTTCAACATCAAACGTAAATATCACACCAGCCCAAAAGTCATAAATTTGGTGGGAGAACTAGTAGATCTACTATAAGTATTAATCTATGGATGGACCCTGCATTAGACTCAGTTGTAACTGATTGTAGGCGATTGTTTTGTTGAGTTCCAGCAACAACAGCACTATATTCAATTGCATTGTTGTTGGGTTTCGATTTCGTTGCTTGCTGGTTTTTTGGCAATTTTGCTTTTGTCAACTCAAGGTTGTTAGCCAGGTCATCGAACTTTATTTTTAACACTTTCACATCTTCACAAATTGTTTGTGTTTGCACGAAAGACTTTAGCTCTCGTACTTCGTTCGTTAATGAAGAGATATGTTGTATCATGTTAGATGAAATGTTACGGCTGTCATAACAATTAAATACAACGTTCTTATTGTTGGCGAACATTTCACAAAATTTCTCATCGACTTTAGCACATATGTGATCAAATTTTGCTCTCCATATATGACACGCAATGAACTGAGATTTCAAAGATTTGAAACACTTCGCGCAATGGGTATTAGGCGGGTTATCCATAACACGACTTATCGGTTTGAGTGCCAGATGTGAAGACTGAATACCAATAATTGTGTTCTTTATCACTAAATGTTGTGCATATCAGTTGATTTGTAATTCAGTTTTGGTTGCAAGAACTGAAATATTTAGTTGAAGCCACAGCAACAAGAAATAAATGTAAAATTATCCAGTAGTGGTGAATATTCTATTAGTTTGATGAACGAAAAATATAAAAACTAATTCGGTTGCACCAAATAATATATGGGTATGCTCAACTAATTATGTACTTGAATTTAATGGCTGTCACAACCATTTGGTGATGCTTTAACCCATTATGAATTTCATGGAAAAAAAGGAAAAAAAATATTTTTTATTAAAATTGTGTATTTTATATTTAAATATAAACAAAATTATTATTATTTATAACCAGGGTTCGTATTTCGTGCCCATTTTTGATCAAAAATATGAAAAAATTCCTATATCTCGAACACATAACACATTTTTACGAGTTTCTAAGGGTTTCTCGCAAAGTGTTCCCATTCGCATGAAATAATTTTTTTTTTTCAAATAAAGAAAATCGCTAAAATAAAAAAATGGCTATAACTCGGAAACGGTGCGTCCAATCGCAAAAATAATAATTTTCTACCTCCAGAGGAACCTGTCACCAAGACGGTTTTTGAAAATTTTTCATATTTTCGACCATAAATTGGCATGAGTTACCCTGGATATCATATGCATGTTTAAGTTAATTTGTGTCATCCACAATAATAATGCCTCCAGCCAAGTGTCAACAATTGTTTGCATGTGTTTGTGAAGGTGTCAATAGTGGCGTCATATTCAACGATTATGTTTAAAAGTCTCACTTCACCTCAAATTATGATAATATGTATTCTTCGCTGGCTGATATCTTAAGTAGTATACACTTTATTGTTTTTTCATGACTTTGTTTATCACTTTCTGTTTAAAATATTAGTTTTTCTGTAAAGTCCTCGTGTAGCATTCCAATATACATACGTAGTGTTAAGGCTCTTTTGAAAAATGGAATACATTACTTTGTAACAAGTGTTTTTGTAACAGAAACTAAAGTATGATTACAGTAACTAATATTTGAACACGAATTCTAATATTGTACTTTTTATTAGTTGTATCTAGCATTTCAGATGGATGAGGTTTTTGAAATATTCAAATTGGTTAATACAACTAAAATACGGTAGTAGCAACTTGTATTTAGTAAGGCCGATTTTTAATCTATCAATAACATCGACAAATAATTCTGATGTGTGACAATTATGAACTCTGATCAAAATATAGACTATAGCATGGAATTTCCAATGCCTGAATTGATTTCCAACTAATCTTTTCACTGTGTGTACATATTGATAGTATCTTACTAATTTGTGTATATGTTATACACCAATTCACGGTCAATTAAATCTAACAAAGCTTTTTCCAAATAGTAATAAAACGTGGAGATGTTTTATTCCAAAAGCAATGATTCCAATTTCTGTGAAGATTAGAAATTTTTACATAATAACCTCTTCTGAGCTCATTTATGCATAGGATTTACTTCCTTTTTGGCGTGGTATTTGAGAGCATTTCAATCTACAATAAAATAAAAAATATATATCAAAAACCGCGAGCCCAACATCGAAAGTGATTTTTTTTTAAAAATTCTTAATTTTCACAGAATGCTGACTGTAGGATGCCTTCCCATATGATCATAATTTTACATTAAGTACATCTTCCAAAGCATTGTCGTTCAGAAAAATTTTAAAATTTGTGCAGGTTTCTTAGAAAAAACCAGGGCTTTGGACCAGATGTTTTTTTTGCATTGCTCCGCTCCAGCTCCGCTCCGGCTCTAAAAGTTGCCCTGGGCTCCGCTCCAGCTCCACTTGACTAAAATAATTTTTTGTATTTGTTCATAAAAATACTATTATGTTGTTACTTATAACATTGAAAATCAAGAAAAATGTTTTTAGTAATAAAGCGCTCTTTATTAATTCAATTTTTTGCGTGCATATGTATGTACATATCTATTTATTACTCATAATAGTAAGCGTCATTACTATTATATGAAACGTATACTCATTAAAGTAGTTGGTTGAATTAATATGTTTATATATGCATATTTTTCGAAAAAAAAAAATTTTAAAAAAATTACATAAATGTAAGCAGTTAAATATGTAGTTGTAAAATTTTATGCTTAACTACAATTACTTCTGTAAAAAAGTATAGATGACAATAAATCGTCTTTTAAACCAAATCTTAAATCGCTCATTACGAGCTTTAGGGAAGAGAAAAGTCGTTCAACGCTAACTTGGGAAACTGGCATGGAGGAAACTATTTGACAAGGCAATTGAAAACTACTTGGATATTTCTGCAAGCCTTCGAAAACATTTGAGGATTTTATTCTTCCTAGTTTTTCAATGTGATAACAATTTTTTTTAAATTCATCCTGAAAATTGACTTCCTGAGACAAAGAATTTGAAGTAGTGCATTGTCGTCTTGCCAAAACATCTAACTCCTTTTCAAATTCGTCATTATCAGAATTAGAAATGCTCTCAACATCTTCAATTTCATTGTCAGAAAGTAAACAAATGTTTTCAACGGCTTTTAGCTTTTCAATGCGTAATGAAATATCCAAAAGACCTTGTTTAGCCAAAAGTTGCTGTTCATATGTCAATAAAATTCTATACCTTGGGTCTACATATACAGCTGCAAGAAAATGTATGTTCGATATTAGTTTAATTTCTCTTTTCTTCATGGCAGCATATATTGTAAGTGAAATGCTGTCTCCATCTTCCTGGAGAAACTGTTTTAAATAGCACCATTCTTTAAAAAACATCCCAGGTGTCAAGTCAGCAGACTGTAATCGCAGTGTTGCCAAATACGGCTTCTCCAAGATATTCTTGATTTTTTTGGCTGATTCCCACTCATTGTGGCTGAAATTAAGTTCCTCCATCCCTGTTGCTGCCACCTTTAAAATTAACAAGAGTGAATTATTTTTAAACTGCTTTCAAAATTTGTTTATTTTATCTCTTCACAAAAATCCTCAAATTTTAAAAATCGATCAATCATTAAAAATTTTGGGCCCCATCGTGTCTCACATTCGGATGTTTGTGCATATCCAAACTTTTTTATTAACAATGAGCGAAAAGTTGGTATGCGCAGCTTAATGACCGCCTTTCGATTTTTTTTCAATTGGTTATTAGCTGAATCTGTGTTCAGTCCTGCCCACACAGCCAATTGCAGCGTGTGAATTCCACAACGCATTAGTTGAACTGGAGTTTCACTATCAAAGAACTGACTCGGTATGATCAGTCTTAACAGTCAATTTCAGTTAAGTCTTCATCAACAGGCAGTTTTGAAAATGTCTTCACCGCGCGGACCATATTGGCGGCATTATCAACACAAATGCTTAACACCTGAAATTCTTTAATATCAAATTTTCCCAATATATTTTTTACTTCTTTTTTTTATATATTCGGAGCCGTGCTGATTGTCTGTGTCAATAATGTCTAGCATTGTTATTAACATTTTGTTTTTTTGTTTACACCAGAACTGGACATTTACTGCCAAAAAGTTCCGGCTGCCACGCGTAGCTGCGTCCATTTTAATAAACACTAGGCTTGACTTAAAGTCCTCTTTTAACTCTTCACGTGCTTCTTTTGCAGCACTAAGCACTAAATGGCGAATTGAATCATGTCCAAGTGATATACCTAGTTCCTTTGCCATTGTACCAGCAATTTTCTGAAAACCTGCAATGTATGTAAGTATGTATATGCAATTTAAAATACCTTCAGAAAAAATAATTATAATTCTCTACGAACCTTTTTCTTTTAATGAAAAAAGTTTAATGGCGCAGCATTGAAGCAAACCATTTAAATTAAACCATCTTGAAATGTTTTAGTATCCATTGTTATACTTATTTTTGTGGATTTGAAATAATGTGTTACTTCTTTCTGGTCAATTTAGTTTTTTTTGCGTACAGGTTCCACTTCAGCATTTTCTATGGCGGCGCGTGCTTTTTTCTTTTGTAAGCTGTCATATTCTTTCTCATGATGTCTTTTCACATGACGCCATAAGTTAAACTTCTTCAAATGTCCCTCCTTATCTGCTTTTATGACTAATCCACATTTTTGCCTTCTTTTTTAACTTGGCATACAGCACTTAAAACTTCACCTTCAATTTCTACAATATTATAAACTTCTTTAAATTCGCTAATTAATTTTGCCATCGTAAATGCTTTTAGTTCAACACATGTATAAATAACGGGATAAATACAACGGTTCATACAAAAAATGCATTGACATATAGGCAGATCAGCTGATATTGTGCTCTGACCAGGGATGGAAAACTCGACTTTGAAAATGGTACTGAAGTTCGACCAAAAGAGTACTTTTTTCAATAAAATGGTATTTTTTAATATTTTAATTGATTTAATAAGAATTCAAACATAAAAAAGAAAATTCATAAGTATATATAATATAAAAAATAAGGTTCATCAAAATTATAGAGATCAAAAAATTAAAGAATATTCAATATTTATAAAGGTACGTAACTTTGTAAGTTATTATTATAAAATGTTAATATACATCGTTTTTAATTTTAATATTTTATGAGATTGCTTGAAATTTTGAAGTTGTGACAGCAACTGTCGGTTGATTTTAAGAAATCCTTTGTTTGGATTAAATTTGAAACTGTTTGTACGTTTCCTTGGTTTTAGTGGAATTTTGGATTGAAAAAATACGCTCGACATTCGCTGAAGAATGGGGTATTGATAAAATTGCAAAAGTTATGCGGGAAATGTACACAAAAAGAAGCGCTTTAACGATAACAGTTGGATTGGATAATTGTAGTTGTGTGCAAAAATTTCGATTGCAATATCATTTACAACAGTGCTGCCAATACTATACAAAAAATGTTCATAAAATCGCAGTAAGTGCCGATCCACACTGGAACACATTTGTCGCCGTAGGTTATCACATTCTCTTTTGAAGTTTTCTGTAGCGTACACACAGGGAAACATTTGTGGATGGGGACTAAGATTACGCAAATAAATTTAAAGTACAAATAAATAGTAAGACGAACAACAAAAGGTACTAAAGTACTTACGGGGGTACTGCGGTATTTTTGCAAGTGAAAAAGTACTGAAAAAAGTACTAAAGTACTAACTTTTCCATTACTGGCTCTGACCATTACACACAAAATAGCATTGCCAGTTTGCACTAAAATTACTGATCTGCAAAACCATTTTTTACGTCAGATGGCACTTAAATTTAAAAAAAAATCTAATTGTTCTGAATTTTTTTTTCGAAACGGAGCAATGGAGCAACTAAAATTTTCCAGCTCCATTGCTCCGCTCCAGCCTCCACTTGAAAAGTAGCTGCTCCGCGCTCCGCTCCAAACCCCTGGAAAAAACTATAGAAATGAATCATTGGACTTTTTCGGGAAAATATTGTGTATTTTACAGGTTGAAAATTCAAACTTTGAGAAGTCGGCATTTCCAATCGAGATTTACAGTGAATTCTTTATTAAAGTGTTCCCAACTTAATGGCGTTTTCAGAAATATCCTTTTCCGTCAAATGGCAGAGTTATTAACATATGAACGACAAAATTTACAATTGCAAACTTTGATTGCGAATATCTTAATAACGGTGCAAGATATTCCTTAACACTCAGCGTATTTTTTGTTTATCTTTACATAGAAGATTCTCAGAATTAAATATTTTTGTAATCAGCCCATAACTGTAGAAGTAGCAGGTTTTGAAAGCTTCAACAGCACCAATGTGGTCAACTTTGACATCCTGTAGCACCAGCTTTGTTTACATAGGATACCCCTGAATGAAATATTTTAAAAGCCTTACACCACACCACGTCTACATATGTCGGGTACATTTTAAAATTATCAGAACAATACGTTAAAAGTTGTGATATTATTACCGTATTATTACCCCACTATGAGTAGGCACAATTGTGCATTTTAGCCAATCAGAATGTAATGAACTAATTACATTTTCTTTGCTTTAGGTATATATGGAGCATTCCATGAAAAATTATAAAAACTGATTTTCCATATATAATTGTGCATTCATAGCAAGATTCTGTTTTATCAATAATATTTAGGGATATGACTTTCATGTTGTTATTGTTGAACAATATGCACCTAAGATATGACCGAAAAAGTTAAAAATATTTCACCAAAATTTAAAAAAAAAGAATTTTTCTTTTTTAACATTTATCAGTACTCACGTCAACAAGAAAGTCAGTCCGTTGAAAATTCAGCAATACAAAACTTGATAAACAACCTGAAATTAGAGAAGAAAAATTAACACGAAAAATATTTTCATTGTCGGTCGGATATATGGGGCTCACAGGTTCCAAAAAATGGTCAGGCGAAGGCGGCGTTGGACCCTTCCTGAAAGAGACATTACTATTCCGAAGCAACAAAGCCGGTGTCAAGCTATCCGCAGTGACGAAAATTCCTACATTCGGCATATGGTCGGTCTCGCAAATAACTGTAGACTCTGTTAAAATCGGATTATTTATTTATTATTTGCAAATTAATTGATCTTTTGTAAATTGTAACTTTCAATGAGCGTGTTTTGGTTACACCGCTTGCTTACATATTCGCTTGTTTTGTTTGAAGACTTAGCGAGAATTTAGCGGCGCGAATCATTTTCGCTAATTTTAAACAAATTTTTTGACCTTTTTTTACCGTTTTTAACCCTTTTTCATATTTTTGAAAAAAATTACTTATCGCTGAATATCCATTTTCTTTGCAACTTACAAGCGATAATCGCTTACTTATAACCAAAACACGACTAATATCTCTGTAATTTAGCAAGTTTTTGAAAAATATAATATAAACGTCAAACAGAAAGAGCAAGGATTTATTATCAAAATTTAAATGTCAATAATTCAGCGAGTTATCGAAAAATGTCATTTATTTATTTTAGTTTATTTTGCACTGTTCTATGAAACACGAACTAATAATATCAAAAGAATTTATTGTCCAAATATAGACTTCCACAAATGTAATCTTCCGATAACTCGATTACTTAAATTGTACTGTAACTTTATGGGGTATTCTACAAAACAAGTTCATAAAACCAACATTTCGTTCTCGCGACCTTTTTTTTTGACCAAGTATTCCGCCATTCACAAAGTGTAAAATTGTTAGTGTTTCAGTATTTTACACTACTTTTGTGCCTAATTTTGGGCCCCTACCGACGTCTGGAAATGTTCTCTCCATACTTCGTCATAGCTGCATTTTTTAAAATATACATTGAAAGCAATATATGCATTCATCATACAAAATATTCACTAACAAGTCAATGTGATTTTCTGCAAATAATTAGAATAAGCTACTTTGAATATTTTGAGGAAAAAAATCATACTATTGCATGGAAATCGCATCCCTAATTATATATAAAAATTATGAGATGTACATCACTCTTGTTAAATACACACATTTGGTTACAGTGGAAAAAAAATATTATTTTATATGTCTACTAGAGAGTAGCACCTAGCTACTCACTTCCAAGATGTCTTACGGTTTTATCATTCAGAACAAAGCAAACAAAGTATAAGAAACAAAAAACAAATAATCAGATCGATTCCTAAATACACGCTTTACTTCGACGAAGGTAACGTTTCACTTTCGACGCTCCGTTTTCGATGCATTCTAAAATACTCGTGATGACTTATCGATAAAAATTGCAACATTTTTGGTATCACTAATTTAATCAGCTGACTATTGAAATTATTCCTCATTAACAAAACATTGTAAACAAAAACTCATATTTTAATTTAAAATTCCATTGCGTTTTATGTTACTAATAACTCGGGAATTCTACGAAGTGCCCTTAAAATCTTAAGAATCAACACGATGGAAATATTTTCAACGAATGACATCAGGTATGTATGTAAAAACATGTTTGTAATTGAATGATAGTGTGAAAAAGTTATTTGGTCTTCAAATATATTTTGTCGGAATTAGAATACAAAATCAAATCGGAAACACGGCTGGGATGCTTACGACCTATTAAATTATTAAATGAATTTTTGATGTCTAACCCGGGTCCCACGCGATCAAGATTAACGGTAAACGCGCGGATATTGGCGTCGAACGAAAATGACATATAAATTAGTGATACGAGTATTTTAGAATAAATATGACGTGAAAGGAAACACATGTTTCTGTTTGCACATCTCTAAAATAATAGGTCTGTCTGTTTACTACAATATTGTACAAAATGTTGTCTGTTTACTGCAAAACTTTTGCAACGAGAGAGCCAAAGAGAGCATTTTTGGACAGTTGGATGATAGAGAACTTGCAAAATGTTACTGGAGGAATTTCTTCTATCAAGATTTTGCAAGTTCGATCAGCTGTTTTTTATTTACATTTTGATTGCAATATTTTTGTGTGAAAAAGAAGAATAAAGTTGAAATTTAACAATGGCAGAGGTAAGTGTTTAAAATTGTATTGTTTTTTAACGTCTATTGTAAATTAGAATATAAAAACATTTGTTTTTATGCTAGAAACGTCCATACATACAGTGCGACCGTAATGCAAGTGGCTTGGAGACGGAACTAGCAGAACTTTGTGGGACAAATCCTCCAAAGAAACAGTGCGTTCGACGAGCAAGTGATGTGGAGGTGGCAGAACCAGCAGAAGTTTCCGGTACATCTATTGCAGGTATTTATTATGTTATACATTACTGTGGTTTGGCCTGTTTTATGATTTGTGTTACATTTTCTTGCAGAAACAAATACAAAGGGAAAACAGGTAATTGTTACATCAATGATGTTGCTCTATTCTTCATCATCCGAGGAGAAAGATGAAGAAGATGATGACGAAGATGATGAAGAAGATATCATTATAAGCGTGCTGTTAAAGAGAAGCAGTGGCAATGCATTTGGTATCAAGCCTTTTCTATTGACACCAAGCAAAATAATGTCGGAGAAAAACTATATGGAAGAAGTAGTGCCCAATTACAGCGAAAAGGAGTTTCGAACGCATTTTCGGATATTGAGACAATTAAGTGAAAACCTATCCCAAAGGTTCTCAGAGTGGGAAATGTTTCGGAAAATGAGATGGGACAACAACGCCAACATCTTGGTATTTTTATGGTTCGCTGGCCATGAAGCATGTAGCTTTAGAGATGTGTCAGATCGATTCAACATCAGCTTGTTTACAGTAGGCGCAATAATAGAAAGAGTGTCACTCTTTCTAAGCTCTTTGAGTACTGAATTCATATGCTGGCCAACCGAACAAAAAAAGGAAATTTCCAGTAAATTTTTCGGAGACAAATGCTCATTTCCTAGGGCTATAGGTAAGTGTTTAATCTTTTTCCTGAATGATATACACATAACGCAAAATAATTAATTCAATATATTCATTTAGGATGCATTGACGGAACGCACGTAGTCATCGATCCTCCAGCTACTTCCAAAGATGACTACATTGACGGGAAAGGCAGTGTAACTATTTGTGTGCAGGGGATTTGTGATGAAAATCGCAAATTTATAAACATGTTTGTTGGATACCCGGGGTCGTGTCACGACTGTTGGGTGCTGAAGAGCTCACCTATATATGAGAAGCTCCCATCGTATTGTAAAGGTAATAGTGATTATAAGAGTTTTAGAAATACTTATAATTTAGCTTTTTTATACTTTCAGATTATTATTTACTGGGGGATTCTGCATATCCATGCAACAAGTATTTAGTAACCCCATACAAAAATAACGGGCACCTGACAAGAGCTCAAAGGCAGTTTAATGCGAAACTAGGCTCTGGTCGTGTTCGGATCGAACATACGTTTGGTATTTTAAACCAGAGATTCAGGCAATTGTACTATTGTAAATTACGAGGTATAAAAAAAATGTGTCACTTTATTAGAGCGTGTTGTGTTTTGCACAACCTTGCTAATTAAGATGACCTAAACTTTACTTCCGAAATATCAGTGGATGTTGAGGAAGAAGTTCCTAATCATGACGGTTTCTCGTGGAAATAGTGTGCGAGATGAAATGAAAGCAATGCAACATCAGACCAATAATAATTAAAAAATCATTTAAATCTTTTTTAAAAATATATTTAAGATTAATTTTTCAATTCACTTTATGCATTATTATACATTTTCATTTTTTTAAATTAAAAATTTACATTAATAAACATTAATATAAATAATATTTTATTTATTAGTCTTTTTTTAATAGACTTACTAAGTCTTGTAATAAAGAAATTTTTCTCTCAGACCTTTCTTTCCTCTCTGCCCTTTCCGTTTTTTTCCTCTGCCCTTTCCTTTCTTCTCTCCTCGAAATTGTCTTGCAAAAGCTGGTACAACTTCTCGTCACTAGCTTGCTTGATTTGGGCGTGCTTCTCCGCATTTTCAACATATTCGTGTAATGCCGTTTTTCTTCTCTTGGAACAAGAAGCTGTCATATCCAAGTTTTCTTTAAATGCAAGTGTATAAATGTACATATGTATGTAGATGAAAAACAATAGTGAAATAGAAAATAAATAATAACTACCTGATTCAGAAGAATTCTGGGAATCCAATGCGCTCAAATCATTTGTGGTCACTTCCATTTCGGTGTCCAACACATATTCTGGATGAACTGATCGCCTCTCACTAAGTAGATCATCCAATTCACTACAAAATTACAAAAATAATTACTAACATAATTAGTTAAATAACCTTGCTGGCTTTTTTGGTCGCAATTCCAATGTATTAAATAAAACTATTTAATTCAATTGTTTTCCCTACGTTTCGATGCTTTATTGGCATCCTCTTCAGGGGAGTTTTATTCTAAATAACAATGATAACAATTAATATTACATTTAGTATTTTCCGTTCACTGTTCACACTTACTTCGTTTTTCTATATATTTATTTGCATGTCTATTTAGTGTTAATCTAACATAAATGTATATATGTCGTACATGTATGTTTTCTCCACACTATATATGTTTGTCCAGTGTTAGCGTCATGTAGTAGTGACAATTTGTCTTGTCTTTGTCCTCTTTTGTGTTCATACTTATGTCATGTTTTTGTTGAATTCTCAAACTCTCTAGTGTATATCTCCTGTTAGTGTTCTTCTCTCTGTCTATAATTCTGACGTTTTCCATGTCTGGTGTGTGATTGTTCTCCATCATATGTTGTGAGAGTGCAGTGCTCATTCTCCTGTTCCTTATGTCTGCCTTGTGTTCTGTCATTCTAGTTTCCAATGATCTTTTAGTGGTGCCAATGTATATTTGCCCACATGTTTCATCAGTGTTGCCAGTGCATGAAATTTCATATACTACATTGTGTTGGTGGTTTTTGTGTATCCGGGTTTTTGTCTTGGAGAATATGTTCTGTAGGGTATTGTTGGGTTTGTGTGCAATTTTAATGTCATTATTGAAAATGTTTTTCAGTAATTTGTTATCTGTTAGCGATGGTATGTATTTGACGCTTATATATGATGTGTTTTCGTTTCGATTTTCCGTAAGTTGGGTTGTAGTGTTTGTTGTCCTATTGTTATATTTTTGTATTAAGTGTTTTATGATATATTGTGGATAGTTGTTTTTGTGGAGAATTTTAGTTATGATTTTGTAATTTTTGTTGTGGAATTTTTCATGACTGTTATCGAAAACTGTTTTAATGAAATTGTAGGCTGTGTTTAACTTTTGATTTTGCGGTTGTGTGGAGTAATAATTCATCATTCGTCCGGATGCTGTCGGTTTTGAATACCAGTCTGTAATTAAAGTTGTTGATTGTCTGTGTATCTTCAAGTTCAGGAATGCAATGGTTTCGTCTATTTCTTTTTCTATGGTGAATTGTATTTTATTATGGTATTTGTTCAAGTGTTCTAAAATGGTGTCCGTGTCCTGTCTTTTGATGATGGCAAAAATATCATCAACATATTTAACCAACACTTTGGGTTTTATATTATGTTTCCGTAAGTCTGTAAATGTGTCGTCTAATAATTTGTCCAGCACTATGTCAGCTATTGTTGGAGAGAGTGGGTTTTCCATCGGCATTCCATACGTCTGAGTATATATGTTTTCATCAAAGATGAAGTAGTTGTTGTCGTTGAGACAAAAATTGAGGATTTTCAAAAACACGAACAGACCTAGACAAACATTTTTGAAAATCCTCAATTTTTGCCTCAACGACAACGACTACTTCATCTTTGATGAAAACATATATACTCGGACGTATGGAATGCCGATGGGAAACCCACTCTCTCCAACAATAGCTGACATAGTGCTGGACAAATTATTAGACGACACATTTACAGACTTACGGAAACATAATGTGAAACCCAAAGTGTTGGTTAAATATGTTGATGATATTTTGGCCATCATCAAAAGACAGGACACGGACACCATTTTAGAACACTTGAACAAATACCATAATAAAATACAATTCACCATAGAAAAAGAAATAGACGAAACCATTGCATTCCTGGACTTGAAGATACACAGACAATCAACAACTTTAATTACAGACTGGTATTCAAAACCGACAGCATCCGGACGAATGATGAATTATTACTCCACACAACCGCAAAATCGAAAGTTAAACACAGCCTACAATTTCATTGAAACAGTTTTCGATAACAGTCATGAAAAATTCCACAACAAAAATTACAAAATCATAACTAAAATTCTCCACAAAAACAACTATCCACAATATATCATAAAACACTTAATACAAAAATATAACAATAGGACAACAAACACTACAACCCAACTTACGGAAAATCGAAACGAAAACACATCATATATAAGCGTCAAATACATACCATCGCTAACAGATAACAAATTACTGAAAAACATTTTCAATAATGACATTAAAATTGCACACAAACCCAACAATACCCTACAGAACATATTCTCCAAGACAAAAACCCGGATACACAAAAACCACCAACACAATGTAGTATATGAAATTTCATGCACTGGCAACACTGATGAAACATGTGGGCAAATATACATTGGCACCACTAGAAGATCATTGGAAACTAGAATGACAGAACACAAGGCAGACATAAGGAACAGGAGAATGAGCACTGCACTCTCACAACATATGATGGAGAACAATCACACACCAGACATGGAAAACGTCAGAATTATGGACGGAGAGGAGAACACTAACAGGAGATGTACACTGGAGAGTTTGAGAATTCAACGAGAACATGACATAAGTATGGACGCAAAAGAGGACAAAGACAAGACAAATTGTCACTACTACATGACGCTAACACTGGATAAACATATATAGTGTGGGGGAAACATACATGTACGACATATGTACATTTATGTTAGATTAACACTAAATGGACATGCAGATGAGTATATGGGAAGACGAGGTGAGTGTGAACAGTGAACGGGAAATGCTAAATGTAATGTTAATTGTTATCATTGTTATTTAGAATAAAACTCCCCTGAAGAGGATGCCAATAAAGCATCGAAACGTAGGGAGAACAATTGAATTAAATAGTTTTATTTAATACATTGGAATTGCGACCGGAAAAGCCAGCAAGGTTATAGAATATATAACATTTTCATCGAACAGGATGATCACGGACAACTTGGTCTGAAAAACACTCAACATGGTGAACATATCAGAAGGCACGCTGATCAACAAATTCGGATAATAACAATGACCAACTTTTTTGAACACGTCAAGTATGGGTACAACACGGGGACATGCCAACTTCTCGAGGACTACTGCGACACCGACGGGAAAATTGTGGGACAGAGGACACGATTAATATACTTACTGGAGTGCAAGGATTTTGGGGTATTACCACCGCACATAGGAAACTCGACGGGCAGAATATCTGAATGTTTCGACGACGATAAGGTTGAACATATTTTCGACAAAACGGAATACAATTTTCACACTAGAATACTGAAAATTGAAATCGAACAGACCAACATTAATATCAATAACTTGGGCAGTACTATCAGGAAACTGAAGAACTCTGTACGACAATTATTGGACGTCGAGAATTATAGTAAATTCATTGGTACTCAACGCACATGCTACAACTCACAGTTCGAACAAGTACAACAGAACCACCGACACAAACTACAAAAGGCGAAACAGGAACACTTCGACAAATTAGGACTCACATTCAATGAGGATTGGTTCATCAATAACACCAACGTATACTTTCCAACGGAATCCAAATGGCTGCTCTCACTAGGATCCAAATTTGCCATACCAATCACAGGCAAAAGTTTCTCACCCATACACATCATCGCAGAACTGGAACAAGGAGTACAACAGCACACAGATGATAGGGAAAAGGACATCATCAGAACGAGAATAGCGAATAATATTAACAATTACAAGCGAAGGCTGAACAACACACCGAGGGAAAAGTTTATAATTACCATCTACAAACGCACGGAGAAATTACTTCGAGAGCATAGGAACAGAATCATCATCACAACAGCGGACAAGGGTAATAAAACTGTCATTATGTACAGGCGAGAATACAGCACGAAAATGTCACAACTACTGGAGGACAAAACAACATACAGGCCAACTAGAAAGATCCCACCACCAAATTACAGAAAACTAACAATAACATCATTACAGATCTTTACAAAACCAAACATTTTGACACATATCTAAAACAAAAACTTACATGTCATGCGGCAATAGCACCAAGACTCTACGGACTACCGAAAATACACAAACCTGACATAACTCTTAGACCGATCTCAGCACCTACGAACGTACCTTGCTATAACTTATCTAAACATATAGGGACAATACTGCAGAATATTATATCGGACCAATACAACATTAAAAATAGCAAAATACTTAGGGAAAGGCTAGCAGACATACCACTTGAAGATGACGACATTCTAGTCTCATTCGACGTTGTCTCATTATTCACGAACATCCCTACACATTTGGCAATTAAAAATATCATGCACCAATGGGCAACAATTTCGAAATACACGGACAAACATTTTTGAAAATCCTCAATTTTTGTCTCAACGACAACAACTACTTCATCTTTGATGAAAACATATATACTCAGACGTATGGAATGCCGATGGAAAACCCACTCTCTCCAACAATAGCTGACATAGTGCTGGACAAATTATTAGACGACACATTTACAGACTTACGGAAACATAATATAAAACCCAAAGTGTTGGTTAAATATGTTGATGATATTTTTGCCATCATCAAAAGACAGGACACGGACACCATTTTAGAACACTTGAACAAATACCATAATAAAATACAATTCACCATAGAAAAAGAAATAGACGAAACCATTGCATTCCTGGACTTGAAGATACACAGACAATCAACAACTTTAATTACAGACTGGTATTCAAAACCGACAGGATCCGGACGAATGATGAATTATTACTCCACACAACCGCAAAATCAAAAGTTAAACACAGCCTACAATTTCATTAAAACAGTTTTCGATAACAGTCATGAAAAATTCCACAACAAAAATTACAAAATCATAACTAAAAATCTCCACAAAAACAACTATCCACAATATATCATAAAACACTTAATACAAAAATATAACAATAGGACAACAAACACTACAACCCAACTTACGGAAAATCGAAACGAAAACACATCATATATAAGCGTCAAATACATACCATCGCTAACAGATAACAAATTACTGAAAAACATTTTCAATAATGACATTAAAATTGCACACAAACCCAACAATACCCTACAGAACATATTCTCCAAGACAAAAACCCGGATACACAAAAACCACCAACACAATGTAGTATATGAAATTTAATGCACTGGCAACACTGATGAAACATGTGGTCAAATATACATTGGCACCACTAGAAGATCATTGGAAACTAGAATGACAGAACACAAGGCAGACATAAGGAACAGGAGAATGAGCACTGCACTCTCACAACATATGATGGAGAACAATCACACACCAGACATGGGAAACGTCAGAATTATAGACAGAGAGAAGAACACTAACAGGAGATATACACTAGAGAGTTTGAGAATTCAACAAAAACATGACATAAGTATGAACACAAAAGAGGACAAAGACAAGACAAATTGTCACTACTACATGACGCTAACACTGGACAAACATATATAGTGTGGAGAAAACATACATGTACGACATATATACATTTATGTTAGATTAACACTAAATAGACATGCAAATAAATATATAGAAAAACGAAGTAAGTGTGAACAGTGAACGGAAAATACTAAATGTAATATTAATTGTTATCATTGTTATTTAGAATAAAACTCCCCTGAAGAGGATGCCAATAAAGCATCGAAACGTAGGGAAAACAATTGAATTAAATAGTTTTATTTAATACATTGGAATTGCGACCAAAAAAGCCAGCAAGGTTATAGAATATATAACATTTTCATCGAACAGAATAATCACGAACAACTTGGTCTGAAAAACACTCAACATAATTAGTTAAATATTTGTATATGTTTATTTACCTTTGGTAAGGGCACGTTTGTCGACTTCTTCCCGTTTTAACATTGTTGAGCATGGCCTTCTTATATTGCCTCTCCAAACTAAAATATTTCGCTTCCACTTGGGAAGCATTGAAATTGTGGCCATTAGCGCACATCTCTGCAGCAATAGCCACCCACATCTGCCTTTTATTTTTGAGGCTGTGGGATTTGCCCACTTTTGGACGCATCTCCTTCAGCAAACTTATTAATAATTTTGTAGACGCATCCAGCCAAATGGTTTTTGTTGCATCCATATCTATCTCTTCATTTTGTGAAGCGCTTTCCGTAGCCTGGGTTTGGGGAGAATATAATTTGATTATATATTTCCATCCCTGCCATTTTTGATGCAACCGCTTGCCTGTATACTTCATCGGTAGCTGTGAAATATATGTATTTCCATATACTTATGCTGTAGTACATAAATTATACTTACCCTTTTGAACCCTTTTAAAAGTACCTGGCGAGCACTTGACTTCCAAATTGTGTTTCTCCATTGCTAAGCTGTTGAAGGGCATTGTATTGAACAATGTAACAAAAAGAAATTTTATAAAAAAAAAACAAAAATAATACTAACAACACAGAAGAATAGTAACTTACCAAATATATCACGGTTGAAAAACAAATTTATAAATTATAAGTGCTTTTTAGTTATTTTTTTTCTCAACAATATTTCGCGCAAATTCACTGGCAGACGTAAATTCTTATTTCCTTTGTCATTTCAATTGTTTACACTTGTTGCTGTTTTCTTGCAATATTTCACAAAATGTTGTCTGTTTACTTTTTGGAATAGAGAAAAAAAAAGAGCGTAACATTTTTTTACTCTCTGCAAAAAGTTACTGGATAAATCTTGCTGGAAAAGTAAACAGACAAAGCTAATATGTTTTCTAGAAATCACACCACCAACGTATTAAAGAATAGCAAAAAGTGATCGATGCGCGTTTTGATGGTGAAGGTAACTATAGGAATCGACCTGTATATTAGTTTTGATCGTAAGCAGATCAAATTTTCCTCGGCTAAACACAACAAAAATAACAAGAAATGTATTGTGATAAAATTTACGTGTATCGGCGTTTTGAAAGTTAACGTCTGAATTTTTTTTACCAGAATCCTTTGTCAGAACCGTGTTATTTCGACAAAGTTTAATTTTGTTCCACAGAGTAATCGGATGAAGTTTGCTTTATACTTGCACTTGTATTGTGTGGTTCTATCAGCGAAGACCAGTATTGCCAGAAGCTTTCAAAAAAGGGCTAAATGTTCAAACAAAAGAGCAAAAACCAAATAAATCAAAAGCAACCAAAAACTGCTAAAAAAGACCAACGAGAACCAAAAAGAGGTTAAATTTTTACTACGATTAAAAGCTCAACTTCGAAATCCATCAGTATTGTGCCAAATACTATAATACATATGTATATACAAAATTTTACGACTCTTTTTTTCATTCATTCTAGTCTAGTAATATTGTATGGGTTTTCATTCAAACTCATAAATGCGTCGTATACCTTGTAACACTTGTATTTTTACGAAATATCAAACATTTTTCATACCAACTTGAATTTGCACTTATGGGGAACACGATGTGTAGGAAGAATTTAACGGCCTTATTCATAAAAAGTTGTGAGAGATTTGAGAGACAGTTTAACATACAAAAAATGTGTCTCATAACTTTTATGAATAGGGCGAAAAGAGTTTGAATGAAAACGCATAGTGTTATTTTTCGAATATTTTCTAGTTTTCCCAGATGTAATTATATTTCACACATTTAACAAATAAATATCAAAAGTTTTCAATGAAATGTAGGGAAGATGCAAAAGGGTTTCAATCAGTCTGTCTGTGAGACAGTAGACTTAGAGTCTCAATCAAACCAAAAAATTATGATAGTACATGGACGTGGTATCAAAAATCGTTTTGGCCCTGATCATCACAATTTTTCTTTACAGGCCAAATACGATTTCGGTTGAGGGTTAGGCAGCGCTGCCAATTTTGACGATTTATCGTCATTGTGACGATTTTTTAAGCGGAATATGTCGAAATGACGATTTTGTAGCCAAAAAATTTAAAAATTACGATTTCAAAAAACGATAATCAGGCTTTTATCTTTTTAATCTTTTGTGATTTTTTTAATGGAACTAATTTTGCAACATTTAAAATATATACACAAATGAAATTTGGAAACTTTACGAGTATTTTATTTTGTACAAAAATTGCTTATTGAATGTGTACGTAAAAGAAAGGGACAGCTGCAGTTCCTTCTTATACCTCCGGTTCACTTATTTAAAGACACTAAAAATTCCATATTCAGCAGCCTGTATTTTTTGCAATTTTTAACCGATTGCAGAATTTTTAAATGGAAATGGAAGCTAGAGATGTTGAGATATAAAAATAATCATGACAATAGTGGTTTCTTAACTAAATAACTTTTTTGAGCAATTTATAAAAAAACGCCGAAAAATGTGCTGTTTTTGTGTTCACTTGAATTGAAGAAGGTAAAATATCAACAGAAGAATTCCAGGCAACCACAATAACTGTGAGGACCAACGATGGAAATATGTCGTTTACGGCGAGACCCCCAAGGTACAATATAAAAATGGATATGTACGTGGAAATAATTAATAATCATAAATATATATTGTTAATGGGTGGAGATTTCAATGCGAAAAATACTTTTTGGGAATCTCGTCTGACAACAACAAAGGGCAGGGAGCTCTTTAAAGCCTTGCAGAAGACAGGTTGTGAATGTGTATCTACAGGTTCTCCTACATACTAGCAAACAGACCATAATAAACATCCAGTCATGATTGATTTCTACATAACGAACAAGATATCAAAATCGAATCTTGAAGTTAGCGATGGGTTAGATTTGAGCTCAGACCATTTGCCAATATTTCTGACATAGTTCTCAACACCAATAATTAAAAAACAAAATCTAAAGCTAACGAATAAAAACGCAGATTGCAGTTTTTACAAACTACTAATAACTGAGCAAATAGATATTGGAACGCCTGCTGCCTATCCCGAGGATCTGCAAAAAGAATCTTAACTTTTCACTACCTTAATTCAGCAGGCTGCTTGGACTACACACCAGAAATGCAAGTTTGGCAAAATCGGCGATCATACCCTCAAACGTAAATTGCGAGCAAAATGGCAGGACTCAAGATGCCGTCTCGATAAAAATGCACTGAATATTGCTACACGAAAACTAAAAAGGCCAATTAAACAGAAAACACCAATTAAAAACGGCAACGGAGAATGGGCACAGTAAATGAGGTCAAAAAACAAGTTAGAAAATTAAAATATTAAAAATCTGCCGGTTACGATTTAATTACAACTGATCTAATTAAAAGGCTACCTAATAGAGGCTTTGTAAAACTTGCAGGGGTGTTTAATGCAGCAATAAATATGAAGTATGTCCCAAGCATCCGAAAATTCGCAGAAGTATTAATGATACCAAAACCAGGTAAAAAATTGGAAGAAGCTACGTCATATCGACCAATTTCTTTACTCCCAGTGATCGGAAAACTTTTTGGAAAACTTATATTTACACGCTTAAAATCAATTATCAGTCAGAAAAAATAATTCCAAATCATCAGTTTGGCTTTAGACAACATCATTCCACCATAGAACAAATTCACCGAATCACGCATTTTATAGAAATGTCGTTGGAAAAAAAGAAATATGCTCTGCCATATTTCTGGATGTCTCAAACGCCTTTGGTAGCGTATGGCATACTGGCCTAATTCATAAGCTTAATTTGTTGCTACCAAAAGAGTATTGTGATCTCCTACAATCTTACCTAGAGGACAGGTGGTTTAGAGTAAAAGATGAAAATGAGTATTCAGAAATTTACAAAATTAACTCAGGAGTACCACAGGGCAGTATACTAGGACCTATACTCTATCTGCAATGACTAATAGGTAGAAAACAACCTCTGAATACATAATAAGCTTATGTTGTATAAACAAATACTAAAGCCAATTTGGACATATGACATTCAAATTTGGGGATGTGCAGAAAAACATGTAATAAACATCATTCAAAGGTTTCAAAATAAAGTTCTACGAAACATTGTGAACGCGCGAAACAGTGACATTCACAGAGACCTCGGTATAATTTTGGTCACCGATGAAATAAGACGTCACGCCGTAGCTCACAGAAACAGAATTCTCAATCACATTAACACGGAGATGTCGCCATTACTGGACACTACTGGATTGCTCAGAAGACTCCGAAGATTTAAGCCCCATGATTTGATTGGACGCTTTACCCAGGATGAAGTTGCTGGATTCCATCGCCTAACCTGTAAACAAAATGCACTAATATAAAATACACTAAATATACAAAAACTGCTCGTTAGTCTATATAATAAGACTAGTTGTAGTATGCATTTAAACTGGTTTGTATTAAATAGTTTAAATAAAGAAAAAAATCTTGAATAAAGGCACTTTATTATTATTTTTTTTTATTATTTTTAAAGTAAGCGATGATTTTTTGTAGGGAGCGTTTGTTTATTACAATTTATTACATCTTAATCATTTTACGAGTAAAATGGAAAAAAATAATATCGATGTTTAGCGTTCTGAAGGATATTCTAACCGCGAAATAACTAAACAAATTGGACGGAGCCCAACAGTTGTCGACAATTACATCAAGGACCCCGAGGGGTATGGTAAAATTGTAAAGGAAGGGTTTCGTTGTCTTTATCTACGTATGAGAAATGAAAAGTCATCCGAATTGCTTCTAATTCTGCCTTATCCTTGTCAAAAATAAGAGCTCAAAGTCGAGTGGAAGCGAGTAAGTCATCAGTACGCAGAGTAATTCTTAAAAATATCTTAAAAAATATTGTAACAGGAAAGTGCCCTATACACAACGCCAGAGTAGTAAAGGAGTTCATTGCAAGTCATAATGTTAATATTCTTGACTGGACACCCTATTAGGCAAGATCTAAACATTATCGAAAATGTCTGGGGGTGGTTATCTCGTAAGGTCTATGAAGGAGGTAGACAATAAAGGTCTGCAACGAATAACATTTTCCTGCATATGTGAAACCAAAGATTATAAATCATACAGAATACAAGCTAAAATTGCTTATGACGGGCAGTGTTCCCGTTTGAAAAATTTTTTTCCGACCAAAATTTTCCCAAAATCCGACCAAAATCGCCTGCTTCCGACCAAATTTGAAAATTTGTGATGTGATGTACATTTTATTTAATATTTAAGTAAAATAAAATTTCAGATATAACATATTTCCATTAAAGAATTCAGGCATGTAAATTAATATTTATGTAATGTAACACAGGGCAACACGAAAAAAATAACCATATACGGACACCACTACGTGATAAAAGACTAAAAAAAAAAAGACCCGTGTCTCCCAATTTTTCCCAAAGTCATGCACTTTTTTTTTATGGGCCGCCAAAGATTTGGGGCCTCGGTATCATTTTCGTAAAAATGGGATCATATTCTCAGGCTCATATCTTGCAAACCGTTCAGAATTTTGATTTACTCTCTGAGGCAAAGTTGTAGCTCTTGTCATAAAGAACAAAAAGAATAAAATCAAAAAAACTTCACCTTCCAGATCAAAATCGCAAAAAACTTAAAAAAATTCAATTTTTTTTTACCTTTTTTCCCGTGTTCAGGTCCATAGGTAGCAAACCGTTCAAAATTCAAGGAAACAATCAACTACAAAAATTTACCTAAGATCTCAATAAACAAATTTCTAGAACATATAAACTTCCTGGGAATTATTCTTAACACCGTTTTTTAATTTCATTTGTTTTTTATTTACTTCAACATTGAGATACTATGCTATCTATTACAAAAATATTAAAAAAAAGTATTCGTATTATGTTTATAATGTTGATGGCCCTGGACTTGCAAATCGCGCTCTCTTAAGTTGTGGATCCAAATCGTCGTCCGAATCGTCCGAATCTGACTCTGATTCAGCAATTATGGTGTCCACAGGCACGTTGCTTCCAGACTGCCCTCCATCATCAGCTCTTTCTTCTTCAAATACTTCATTAACATCATACAGGGTGATCTTGTGACTCCACCAACATACCTCTGCAAGCAATGCGTCGAGGTTTTTGCCTTTGTACCGTTTTTCCATGGGCATTGTGGTTTGGTGAAACCGTTCTCCTTGCTCATCGGATTCGGTAGGGAGTTGTTTGATAAAATCGTCAAAATGAAAATGTAGAAAATGCAGCTTTAATGTCATCGATGCGCCGATTATCTCAAAATAATGCAGCATTTGTTTCACCCATTCTCTTGCTTCCGGTTCCGCGTCTCGATCCCCTCCCAAGACTATGGTGCATACACGCTGAAGGTAAATCCATGCCATTGAATGATTTTCATCAAGCGATGAATCAAAGTTGCTCTTGAATAGCTTTCTAATGTCAGGGCCATTAAGTACGCCTGTTAAATGAAAACAAAAAATAAAGACAGAAAAGAAAACATTAATATAGTGTAAATAGTACAATTAGGTGAACAAAAATTCGTTTTAAATTTACTGCAATACCTTTTTTAATTTTGTCATAGCTACGCTTTGGGAAAACGCTTTTCAAATAGTCGAATGCGTTTGGACAATTTACAACGGCCACTTCGATGAATTTTTTAACAATTCCCAATTTTATGTGGAGCGGTGGCAGCAAGATGTCTTGAGTATTGTCAATTAAAGGTGCATTCTTCAGTCTATGTTGTTGTATTTGTTCATCCACACTTCCTCTTGGCCTCCAGGAGTTACATTGGAATTGATTCAGAGGTGAGCGTGAATCCCAATTACGAAGAAAACAAAAGAATTTTGGGAAGCCGCCCTTATCGATGATCCCTTGCAAAATGTTGATGACCTTCAAATCACAGCAAATCTTCCATTTATTTTCGTAATATTTGATTTTTTCCATTATATCTTTCAATGTTTCATAGCTTTCTTTCATGTTGATACCCATTGCTAGCGGAATGGAAGGTTTTCGGTTCGACATATGCAACAACACTGCTTTCAAGCTTGAAACAGAACCATCAATAAATAATCTCCACTCACTAGCGATGTAGTTCATTCCCATTTTTACCACCAAAGCTTTTATATCGTTGCAGTAAGCGAACGAATTGTCATCATTTAGAGTGTAGAGCATCTGAAATTCAGCTTGTCGTTTGCGGTACGCCGTAGAGTTAACATTAGCATGTGTGAGTTTTCTTTGCTTTAAAAAAGCTGTCAAAAATATTGCAAGTCGCTGCGATAATCCCAATATGGCCACAATGAAATCCATTTCCATTTGTGTTATTAGTTGTGGTCCATCTCTTCCCTGTTGGGGCTCATAATCGGTATCAAATGGATCTTCATAAGTAACACCACTTGCTGTACTCATTGCTGTAAATTCTGTAGTACGATCTGGAGTTGGCGGCCTTGGTGATACAAAATTTTCAGGTGCAAGCACTGGTAGTGTGGTTGTTGCAGTTGCTTTATAAATTTTGTTCTTCTCAGAATGTCGATTTAGACGACATGTGTAATTTACGCATGCATAGCAACTGGTTGCATCATGATCACCTGGGCGATTAATCCAGTTTACCGGCTTACAATACTTCATAGTACCTCTGCCTCCACTCAACCATGCCATGAGATTGTTATAACATTGGCGACACACTGTATTAGGTGTGTAATTTTCACCGGTCAAGTCCACTTCGTCGAAAAACAATGTATATGCTCTTTTGAATTCACTAGTTAAAAGATTATTTTCCTTCTGAAATCTTGTAGATGTTTTTTTTCTGGTTTGATGACCGCAAACGTTGCAAAATAAATCAATATTTTCACACTGCATATTGAAATTGTCAGTTGCCAATGTTGTGTGCGAATTATACTGTAGCACTTTCACTTTTTTTACTTTCACTTTCACTTTATAACTTTCACCGCTGATCTCTCGTTGACGTCGCGCTGTGTAACGCCTCGATATGAGCGTCGTGTCGCTTTTATATTGTGTGCTGCGTCCCTTGTTGCGTGTGCTGAGCTTACTGCATTGCCTGTGCTGCTGCTGTCGGTGCATGATCGCGTGATACCTAAGCGCTACCTAAACGGTGTTAACCCTTGGATAAACACATGGTTCTGGCCAGGCATATTTCATTTTTTGCTACCTATGGACCTGAACAGGAGAAAAAGGTAAAAAAAATGAAATTAAAAAATTTTCGGCAAATTTTTCACTTTTGCGTGCTACCTAAACAGTGTTAAGAATCATCTCTAGGAAGTTTATATGTTCTAGAAATTTGTTTATTGAGATCTTAGGTACATTTTTGTAGTTGATTGTTTCCTTGAATTTTGAACGGTTTGCTACCTATGGACCTGAACACGGGAAAAAAGGTAAAAAAAATCGAATTTTTTTAAGTTTTTTGCGATTTTGATCTGGAAGGTGAAGTTTTTTTGATTTTATATGTTCGCAATTTTTGTTCTTTATGACAAGAGCTACAACTCAGAGAGAAAATCGAAATTCTGAACGGTTTGCAAGATATGAGCCTGAGAAAATGATCACATTTTTACGAAAATGATACCGAGGCCCCAAATCTTTGGCGGCCCATAAAAAAAAAGTGCATGACTTTGGGAAAAATTGGGAAACACGGGTCTTTTTTTTTAGTCTTTTATCCGTATATGGTTATTTTGCCATGACTTAAAAAATTACACACAGTGTAATTAATAATTCAATACATTAAAATTGTAAATTTTAAGTCAAAAATTTTTATTCAGTCTTTTTAACAGATGTGGTTTTCATTTACTTATGTTATAATTCAGGCATTTAATACATCACATTAAAATAAGTTAAAGTTCTTGATTTTACATTTGGTTATGCAGGTCCCTTTTGGCTGACCAAACATAATACCGTTGACAGTATTTACTTCCAGTTTATTCCTTAGTTTAGTTTTTATTAGCGCTAGTGTGGAAAATTTGGGTTCAGCGGCGGCGGAACTATGTGGCAGAGATAACAAATTAAAAATAAAATAAGAAATATTTGAGAAACTTTTCTCATTTAATCCGTTTTTTATAGAAGCTATTTTTTGCCAAAAGCATTAATGTTTAAATTGGCCAAAGTTTTTATATCGCTGAGCCGCAGCAAATTCCACTCAGTAACTATTAAATCGGGATCACAGTCAACTAACTTAGGGAATTTTAAACCAAGATCCAGAATTGCTAAGTCGTCGTTTGAAAGTACCTTATCAGGAGTTATCATATATAAAAGTTTTATACTATTGTTTTTGAAATCTAATCGCTTGTTGATCTGATAAAATTCTAAAACAGCAGATTTTATTTCATATTTTTCAAACAAGTTTCCGCATAGTGCCAATAAATAGTTTACAAGTATCAAGCTGATACTGCTTATTTTTGTGATCAATTTCTATATTATTTATTAGTTCTTTTTTAATAAAATTGCTTAATATTAAAAGAAAGTTCGATATTATGCTAGTGTATAAATACGGTAAACGTGAACTTTCCGCTTGAAATTCTTTGTTAAGAACATTGGCAATGGGTAGAAAATATGTCAAAAATAAAAAATAACATTTCATTTGGCTTGTGATATCCTCCGCAATAACACCAGCAGAAATACCTTGAACTTCATATACACAGGAAATGAAATACAATTTTAGGCTATCCCATTGCTCAACGATTCTTAATAGAACGCCTTCCAGCCAAAGCCAACGGGTTCTGCATATACCTAAAATTCTATGCGGTGCAACTGAACAATACTCTTGGAATTCTTTGAGTTCGCTGACGCGTCTGGGACTACGAGAAATAAAGGTTTATACGTTCCGACACAATTTTTCGATAGTCGATGGCAATTTTTTTGTGGCGTAACTGGAACAGTGATGTAAAGCGTGAAAGGAACATTTAATGTAAACTAATTCTACTTCTTTTTCAAATAACGCCTTAATGCCTCTAACATTACCAGACATAGCATTTTCTCCGTCTGTTGACAATCCTATTAGGTTCATGAAAGGAATTTCTCAAATTCTTTAATTTTATCAAATGCTAACTGCGCGTCTGACTTAGTTAATTACAACATTGTCAGAAACTTATCTTGGATTTCAAACGCTGAATTTACATAACGCGTGATTAAAACAAACCATTTCTTCGTAGAAAGATCGGTATTTCAGTCCACAATTAAAGAAAATTTTGTTTTTTTTAATGTGGATATTACATCATTCCTTGCCTGCTTTCCAATTTTGTCTGGTATTTCTGTGGCCTTTGTCCTTCCTCAATGCACTAGTTTTGAAATTGCAGAGTCCGGACAGCACTCAACCAATAATGCAGGAAGATAGTCCATCAATATGAAAGGAAAATTGTGCGTAATGCAAAACATGACCAACGTGAATTCTACATATTTTACCTGTTGCGACTTTATTTGTTGTTCGTTGTTAAAAAATTTGTCGATATGCAAATGTTTCCTTTTGGTGTCATAGTTTTGTACATGCGTTGTTGTCTTTTCATGATTTTCCAGATGTGTCAAATGTGCAGCAAGTGGCTTGGAGCATGCAGTACAAAATGGAGTGCCATCCCTTTCCTGCAGCCATTCGAAAGTAGTAAGCCATTCTGTTCTAAATTTCCTTTTACAACATTGCGGATTATCAGCAAAAACATTTGCATCACTGTAAACAAAAATATTCATTATTTTATCAAATTTTTTTAATTTAAACAACTTTACCTACAAGCTGCCTCATTGTTGTTTTCGGTTACTGCTTCCATTTTTTTCTTTTTTGTTTTGTATCTAAAATAGATGTTTATTACTAAAAAAAAAGATTTTGCTGATTAATATTTATACTTACTTATCCATAGTTCAATCCTCTAATGCACATGCAGAATGTTTTATTGTTTTCCTATTCAGTGTTTTTTCCAAAAAGCTGACATTCATAAGAAATAGGGCGAAGAAGCATAACACAAATCGTTGTCACTAAATTAAGCTAAACGTCGTTTATAATTTAATGGCCAACAGCGGATTCGGTCAACGTATCGCACAGTTCACTGATCTAATATAAACGTCGTTAATAACTACTTACCCGTCATCGAAGTGCATAATTTATTGGTAATTGGTAAACAGTGTGGAAAAAGTATTTTTAAGGTAAAATATATGAGATTTTAAATAAATTGTGCAAAGAAAAAAATAGTTTGTGATTAGAGACAAAAACCGACCAAAATTGAATTTCCGACCAAATTTGGTCGCATCCGACCAAAACGGTAACACTGATGACGGGTATTTCCTGTGCTACCCGCCCAGCGTACGCACTCTCATTTCTTTCTGCAGTGTATGCTGCGCTCGCATTGCTGAGAGCGAAAGCGTTCGCAAAAACGAAAGGTGAAGTGACGTCGCTCATATTAAGGATGAGCACTGCTGCTATCGTGTGTGTTTATTTGTTTCTTTTTTATTATTCTGCTTTTTTACAAAGTCTCGTAGACGGCGTATGCTATGATAGCATTGTCAGCCAATTTGGCGTGTAGGTTGAAGATTTATCTGAATTCGTGAATAGCAATTGAAATTTTTTAGATATTTTGGTTTTAAAACAATATTTATAAGTTAAAATAGGTTCAAATGAAGTAAATTTTTAAGCCAAAATTGGGGCCTTAAAGTATACATGTATGTCAGTGATGTTACGTCTAAGGTGCGGAGGTGTTCTCTGAACACCCTAAAATATTTTGATAATCATGTTATATTTTTTATAATTATTTCCTAAAGTTCAAAAATATTTCAGGGACATATATACATTAGACTGACTCACAAAAAAAGTGTTTTTGTTCCACCCCCTGAAATGTACCTTGACTTGTTTTTTGATGATTCCCAAAATATTTCGCGTCTAGGATTAAAACCCCGTGAGCTGGACCGTTTTTAAAAAAAGGATTTTTTTGAGTTTTTCAAAGATTTTTGATTGTTAACTAAAGATAATATGTGCAATATTAGTATCATAGGAAAGCATTTTTAAAGACGCATCCAACGGTATGAAAAACATGCCAACAAATGTTCTGCCAAGGCCTTTTTTCAAAGATATTCTGCAAAAAAAGCCTTTTTTTAAAAACGGTCCAGCTCACGGGGTTTTAATCCTAGACGCGAAATATTTTGCGAATCATAAAAAAACAAGTCAAGGAACATTTCAGGGGGTGGAACAAAAACACTTTTTTTGGCCCCATACAAAATGAGTCGGTTTAATATACATATATCCAACATTTATTCATTGTTTGAATTTCTAATACAATTGTGTGTTTCTGTTGCACATATTTTTTGGTGTTCGTGGGTTTTTTCGTTTCTTGCTACAAGTTCTTCTACTTATCATTTTGTGTTGTTCTTGTTTATTTTTTTTATTGCTGTAAAACTTTAACATTTGGTTCTATTTTTCAGAGAACAATTTTAATATAAAATTATTTTGCTAATGTTAATACATTTCATTGTGTATAGGCATTTTGTTCGCTGACTGCTATTGAACATTTTGCATACATTCCAGTTTGAATTTCTAGCGAACATTAAGCGTGTTTTGGTTACACCGCTTGCTTATATATTCGCTTGTTTTGTATGAAGCATTTAGCGAAACGAATCATTTTCGCTAAGTTTAAAGAGATATTTTTTTGACATCTTTTACCGTTTTCAACACTGTTTCATATTTTTCAATAACATTACTTATCGCTAAAAAGTCGTTTTCTTTGCAACTTAGCAAGCGATAACCGCTTTCTTGTAACCAAAACACGACTATTATTGTATTCGTTTTTTGTTGTATGTGTTAATGCTGTTATGTTAACAGTTTGAACACTATTTTTAAATTCGAAAACCCCCGTGGCAACCCCCGTGACAAAATGAAATGTATACATTAACATTAGCAACGCAAATATTTATATATAAAAATTGTTCTCTCCTACAGCCTAGCACCAATGTTAGAATTTTTACAGTAACATTCATAAAAAAAAACTAAAACAAGAACAACAAAAAATGTAGTAGTAGTACAGCTTGTAGCAAGAAAAGAAAAACAAAATTGTGTGCAACAGAAATTCTGAACCATATTTAATTGTACAACATTCATTTTACATCTGACTGTGAATGAGATCAGACGCAAATTGCAAAATGATATGTGGATGCTCTATTGAAATTTGTTTAGATAGTCCTTTTTCACGATTAAAGTCGAAGAAAAAACTCAAATAATTAAAAATGGAAGGCCAACGCCAGAACTTCCAAATTTAACAACAAAGAATAAAATTTTTATTAGACATTTCAAGACTTATAATTATAAGGAAAAGGCTTGGTTATGTGGTTGTCCCCTTATTAACAAATTATTTTGTTGGCCTTGTTTGCTTTTCGCTTCTAAAAATTAAAAAAGTGTTTGGACCACAGGTTATAATGAGTTAAATCATTTTACTGCTTCTATGATAAAACATCAAAGGTCTCAAGTTCACATTAGTAACACCTTGACATTAAACACTTTTGGAAAAGTTCGAATTGACATTATACTTGACGAACCAAAACGCATTTCATTATCAAGACATAATGAACAAGTTTCTGAAAACCGAAATGTATTCGAACGTTTAGTCGATTCGGTTTGTTTTCTTAGTGCACAGGAACTTGCGTTTAGAGGTAACGATGAAAAAGAAAATTCCGACAACAGAGGATATTATGTGGAAATTTTACACATAATTGCTAAATATGGTAGTAAACTAGATCGTTATTTATCGACATCCACGATTTTTAAAGGCACTTTCAACCGCATTCAAAACGATATAATTAACTCTATAAATAATATCGAAAAATAGTTAAATAAAGCCTTATTTATCGCAGTAATGCTGGATGAAACAACCGATATAAAAAAAGGTCTCAAGTATCAATAATTTTTGGGTATGTTGACAAAAAAGGTGTTGCTAGGCAGCGATTCTACAAATTTATGGACGTAAGTGATGATCGTAGCAGAGACACTATTTCCACAAAACTGATTGATTTAATAAAGCTTAAAAAGTGGGGGGAAAGCTGGTAGCTCAAACCTATGATGGCGCGGCTGTCATGTCTAGTGCATTGAATGGCATACAGGCTAAAGTAAGAGATCAGTTTTATAATGCTCATGTGTTAAATTTAGTTTTATCGCAATCTGTAAACTGTATACAAGAAACCAAAATATTTTTTGTAACATTTTCACATTTTCATTTCAAACTCTTTTGATATTCAATATTGCTGCGAACATATTGAAATAACTTAGAAGCAAATATTAGCTAACAAATCAAAGTTTGATAATATATTAATTATGACGAAAGCTACTACTCGAGTAAGTTTAAAGCGTTGGGAAAACATTGACAATTTCGATTTGAGGTATAGAGAAACATACAATCAAATAATTGAAACGCTGTTTGAACAAATGTAAACTAAATTTAAATCTTTACAAAATTTGAAATTTGTAGAATTGCTAAATTTAAAAAATAAGCAAGTTATCAAAATATATTTCTGACTGAAGCATTTGAAAGCTTAAAAAATTATTATGGAAATTTTTTTGATTTCATTCGCATTCGCATTTCTATGACATTGCTGTTTTTGACATACCAAGTAATTTAATTAATTTTGATTTGTCGGATACTTTTCCTGGAGTATTTAAATTAAGCATGTTAATTTTAACAATTCCGGTATCAACAAGTTCTGTTGAGAGATTTTTTTCAGCACTTAAGAAAATTAAGACTTATTCCAGAAACCAAATGTTAGACGAAAGGTTATAAGAGTTAGCCTTAATTTCTATAGAAAACTCTTTTTAAAATTTTTAAAAAATACAAAATGTTATTGAAGTTTTCATTCAAAAAACACGACGTGTTGAACTGATTTACAAAAAAAAAGTTCAATTTAAATAAAATGAAAAAACAAGAAATTATTACAAAAAAAATAGAAATGTGATCCCTTCCTGAAAACAGTAAAATAGAACAAAAATATAATTTTTTTTCAATAAGTAATAATTAAAAAATACAAAAAAAAATTTTAAAAAATATGAAAATAAAACTTTGCAAATGGGATCTTATCAAACGCGTCCTCGTCATGGTCCTGGAATAAACTGAGAATAAACAATTTTTTTAAATGTGAAAACAAAAATGTGGAACTCCACCGCACGTCACTGATGTATGTATGAAAAATGATCAGCATCAAAAAAAGTTAAGTAAAATATAGATGGAAAAACTCAAGTTAATTCATTTTCTTTTTATTATAATTTTTTATTTATAAATGAAAAAAGTAAAAATAATTCAAATAATTAATTAATTAATTAATAAATTTTGTGTTTTTATTTTTGTTAATTATTGTGTTTTTTATTTATTTTTTTTGAATTTTGTGTTTTTCTAATTTTTTTCTTCAATTTTGTGTGTTAATTTTTTTTAATTTTATATAGTATATATAGTAGTGATATTCATTGGAAAGAATTAATACCTACTTTATGTGGCTCATCGTTAAAAATGTTATCAAAAATTAGTATATGCTTCTTGCACACATTCATTAAGGCATCAGACGGAGCAACTAAGTTTCCAAAGCTGGTTAATGACTGATAATTTTTGTAAAAATATAAAAAGTTCGCTGGGAGCCATCAAAACTTCATCCAGCTTTCTTAACTTCTGCTCACACTTTCTACATTCCAGTGTTGGTATAATTTTGAATGTCACGTAACCAACAAAGTACCTTATCGCAACCACCTCAATATGAATGTCAGCTGAATTATCGAAAACATCTTCAAGATAATATTCGGCATAGATATGGTTGTCAAAGTTGACATCAGTTAGGATTGTGTTTGTTTGGCCAAAAGCTAAACTGGAGCTATCAAAATTTGCTTCAATCAGTATTTCCGCGCCCTGAGACAATTGCTAGAGGAACTTGATTGAACAATTTTAGCGACTATCAACTTTGCCAAAATTCCATTTAATTCAGCTACAGAAGAAGTATTGTTGTGGTTTCCTCCTTTTTGACGCAATGTAGCAAAAATGTTTTCTAACTTGTCCAGATTAAAGGATTTTGTCATTATAAAAAAAATATTTTCATCTGCCAATAGTTCGTCGACCAAAAAAGGAACAGAATTTAAAGTTAGTTTCATCCCGTTTTAAAAGAAAACTTTCTTCTTTTTATCCGCAATTCTATTTTAGAAAAGCTTGAATATATTTGTGAGCTTCGTTGTTTAATTGTAATGCAGATCTGTAGCAATTATCATCATAAAGTGTTCCACTATTTAGGCAATCCAAAATGTTGTCAATTTTTTCCAAAAAAGTGTCAGTGGCCAAGGCCATCTCATTACTACTTTTAGTAAATTTAGTTGTTTCAACACTGTTCTGATTTGCTGAAAATTTGGGTTGGAAAATTCCACCCGCATTTTTTTAAAAGAATTAGGGAAGATATGCTGTCGAGTTAGTTTCGGACACATTTTTGTTGTTACGTTGGCTTCCATTTCATAAAGTTCCCTTATTACTTGAAAACTGACTTTGCCGTCAGAAGTTTTTTTTAGCCACCCATTTCGTAAAGATTTTATTAAATGGGGAAAGTCGAACACAATATATTTTATCGTTATCCATATCAAAATATGGTTTTCCAGCTTATACTCCAAGGTTACAGAAACATTTTCTATTAGGCGAACCTTGGTCGCAAACTAGCACTCTAACTTTTACACCAAGACTTTTAGGCATATTATGCTTCACTATTTTGGTCAAAGTATCAGTTGTTAAACCATTTTTCGTAATAAAATAATTAATGACAATATTTACAATACCAATTTTATTGGTTTTTCGAAACCAGTGTGTTCGAATCCATCTATTAAATCAAGATGCGGTTGTATTTCAACTCCTTCCTTATTGACATTTCATTCATCAATAAAACCATGTGCTTTAAATCCTTGCCTTCAAGTTGAGAACATCTTTGTTTAAGAGATTCAAAACTACTGTTTTTGAAACCAGGCTGTATAAATTGTATGGGGGCCCACCGGTTTAAAGTAGAAACGTGAGGAAAATTGAGATTCAATTTATTTCGTAAAAAGGCATAACTTAACTGAGACATATAAAATATATTCTGAGCCAGATATCTTACGTCTTCTGAATACTCTTTTGGACGAGAACTTAGGAAAAGCTTGCAGAAAATGTTGGTTCCGTTGCTTATATTCTGAAGACAATCAATGGACGACTTCGATGCATTTTTTGAAACAATATTGTTTTTATATTTTTTTATCCGTCGCTCAGTTTTTAGCGCTGACGGTATTTTCTTATATATTTTTAAAAGCCTTATATTTTCCTTCATATTTTTCCGTTAATGTTGTTTCATTTTCGCAATTCTTACAAAAAGGTGCTTCTATCTCATCATTACAAACATTTTTCGGCGAATTTGGAACATCGAAATCAATGTCCATATCATCCTCTACACCTAATCTTATTGTAGGAATAGCTTCTGCTTTTAAATTTTTTTTCCAACATATTTGCTCGAGAAATGATTTTCGTAAATATAAGTTATCATAATATGCTGCAGTTCCCACGCCAAACTCAGCTTTTATTACGTCCTCATAAGCGGATGGTCATTATTGCAAGTGTTGGGAATATTACCCTAAACACGAGGCGCATAGTCAGCGTGTTACTGCAATTGACCAGCACTACCACTGTTGCACTGTTCAGGTGTTCACGAATATGATCCTCTACACGAGGCGCTGAGTCCGCATATTACTGCAACCACACCGTCATCACCAACACAGCGTCGACAATCATACTACCTTGGCCAGCGCGACGTCGGCAGAGAGCAACAGGCGACAACATAATTATATTATTAGTTTTAAGTTAGTTCATCTTTATCAAGAGACTCAACAGCACGAAGTTGCTAAATAAAGTTATTCGTAAAAGTAACATAAAAGTTTTTAATTGGCGCCCCACGTGGGGCACGAAAGTGCTAAAGTGAAAAAAGTAAAAACTTGAATGCTCAAGTTTAAAATAAATCAAATCAACCCCCAAATTGAAATAATAATATTATAACATCGAAACTCAAATTTAAAAGTGAGCTCTTAATCCAAATAAACTAAACAAGTAAATTGGAAGAAAAACTGTGAACTAACGTCACCAAAAACAACTTTACCAAAAAAAGTGCTAGCTTTGGAAAAATTAAAACCTTGGAACTAAAAACTTCGAACCAACAAACAAACAAATAAACAAAACTTTAAGCAATATTAAGATATTATAACTTTAAAACTCTAATTTAAAAGAACCTTCTTAGGGTAAATAAACTCAACAAAAAAAGCTGTGAAATTAAAGTCACCAGAAGCAACGAGGGCTTTGGGCAGCGTGAAGGTCTATTGCATAGAGGCCACGAAGTACGACCACTGATCTGACAAAGTTAACAACTGAGGAACGATTCTAAAGAAGCAGTTGCGGAACCGGCGAACCATTGAATAAGCAGTTTCTATACTAAAATAAGAATTGAAATGTAAGTAAAGTGTTCATTCTTTAATCTTTTGTGAAACAAAGTGGATTCTTTTAAATAATAATAAAACGAGTGTTGATGACAGAGTTAAGTGTTATTTTTAATAATCTAAGTATATCAGACGAAGATACAATGAACGCCGAACAGGTCAAGCAATGCATCGATGCCGCGGTAAGTGCGGCCCTTCAGGGTCAACGAACAATTATTGACGTTCAAAATACACTTCTAAGAGAACAAATAAGAAACTTGACGACTAGGCTAGGTGCTTTAGAAGCTCCGTTCCGTCATATTGAGACGTACGAGGAAATACAGATTACAAATAGCGCAGGCAACGAAAGTTTAGACGCTGCCAAGTCTTTGCCGGAGTTTGACGGAAATCGGGAAAGATATGTTTCATGGCGAGCTGCAGCCAAAGCTGCCCACAAAATTTACGAAGGATGTGCTGGCACTGCTAGATATTACCAAGCGGTGCTGATAATCCGGAATAAAGTGGTGGGACCGGCTAATTCTGTGCTATCATCATTCAACACCGTGTTAAATTTTATCTCTATAATATCTCGATTAGACTTTACATATTCGGACAAAAGGCCAATATATCTTATTGAACAAGAACTCTCAACATTAAGACAGGGCGACCTTTCGATCTCGGAATTTTACGACGAAGTTGAAAAAAGAGTCGCTATGTTAGTTAACAAGACAACCATGACACATGGTGATAATCATGACCTAACGGTGAACCTGGATTCAAAATATAGACAGGATGGGCTTAGGGTATTTATTTCTGGATTGAAAAAACCCCTTTGCGATATTTTGTTTTCTTCTCGACCAAACGATATGGCAACTGCATTAGCCCTTGCCCAAGAAGTTGATGCAAATCACCAAAGGTATTTATTTGCGACAAGTTTCGCTAAAAGAGGTGAATCTAGGGGTGAGAACAACCCTCATTACAGAATTACCAATAAAGTACAGAATGCGAACACAGGACGGAGGGTTTCGGAACCCATGGACATTGACCCTTCTTCGTCAAAATTTAAATTTAATAACAATCCGAATTACCGACACGGGCAGAATATTCCCAGATTTGAAAAATCCGATAACCAGGGTCGGCTTGGCGGAAATAACACGAACCAATTAAGAGCGGAAAAACGGTCTGCAGAGTCAGGAAGAACTGAAGCGAACCAAAAATGGCAGAGATTAAACCATATAAAACAGGACGTTCAAGACGAGAATGGAGATTCAGAGGATTTCGGAGAATTGCAAGAGCAGGTCTACGATGACCTTGCAAATGAGGTCGATGAGGACATAAATGAGCTTAATTTTTTAGAAGTAGGTCCCTGCTGCCTTGGATATCAAGACTAATAGCAGGGAGACCCATAAAACTCTTAATTGACAGGGAGCCTCAAAAAACTACATTAGGCCGCTAAAAGAACTACGAGGAGTAGGATTAGTTTCGCGACCATTCTCAGTAAAATCTATCCATGGTGACAATAAAATAGAGAGAAAGTGTAAATTTAAGCTTTTTGGTGTAATTTCCGATTTCTTTATACTCCCAGGCTTGGAAACATTTGACGGTATAATAGGATTGGATTTGCTTAATAGTCTTAATGCAATCATTTACCTTGGAAGAGCTGAGATAGTTCACGACAATGGTGAAGGAGATATCCTGTACAATGTTTGTAGAGATGTTAACCATTTAACTTTGAATACTGATGACGTTCCCGCTAACGTTAGGGCAAACTTTAACTGCATGATAGACAAGAATGAGGGAGCTTTCGCTGATCCTGATGAGGCTCTTCCCTATAATACAAACGTAGTGGCCACAATTCGAACCGAGGACGAGGAACCTGTGTACTCACGACTGTACCCGTACCCATTGGGTGTTGCCGAATTTGTCAATAAGGAGATTCAGAGCTTGCTTGCAAACGGTATTATAAGACCATCCAGATCTCCATACAACAACCCCGTCTGGGTGGTTGACAAAAAAGGGTTGGACGAATCTGGATGCCAAAAAAAGCGTTTAGTAATCGATTTCCGAAAGTTGAACGAGAAGACGATCAGCGACAAGTACCCTATTCCGGACGTAGCTGAAATATTGTCCAATTTAGGTGGTAGTCAATATTTCACTACCCTCGACCTTAAATCTGGATTTCACCAGATAGAGTTAGCCGAACGCGATAGGGAAAAAACCGCATTCTCGATAAAGAACGGCAAGTACGAGTTCTGTCCCCTACCTTTCGGGCTGAAAAATGCCCCTAGTATTTTCCAACGAGCCTTAGACGACGTTTTACGGGAACACTTAGGGAAATGCTGTTTTGTTCACATATACGACGTTATTATTTTCTCGAAGTCTGAGGAACAGCATGTAACGGATGTTGAGTCAGTGCTCAAAAGTTTGCTTGAAGCCAATATGAAGGTCTCAGTGGAAAAATCTAAATTTTTCACTCAAGAAACAGAGTACCTTGGATTTGTGGTTTCTAGAAATGGAATTAAAACATGTGCAGACAAAGTAAGCACAATGAAGAATTTCCCACAACCTACTACACTACGCGGAGTGAGATCATTTCTTGGCTTAGCAGGATATTACAGATGTTTTATAAAAGATTTTGCTAAAATAGCAAAGCCTCTTTCGAATATTCTTAGGGGAGAAAATGGCCGTGTATCTGCATCGCAATCGAAGAAAATCGAGATTGTATTGGATGATGAACAGATCCGGGCATTTAACGCTTTAAAGAACATCTTGGTCTCAGAGGACGTAATGTTAACCTACCCGGATTTTAGGAAACCATTCGACTTAACTACTGATGCGTCGTCACATGCCATCGGCGCTGTCTTATCGCAAGATGGGAAGCCCATTACCATGATATCACGGACACTTACTAGCACTGAGGAGCACTATCCGACAAATGAGCGCGAGCTTCTTGCAATTGTCTGGGCTTTAAAGTCCCTTCGGAATTACCTTTACGGTGTGAAGAGTCTTAATATCTTTACGGATCATCAACCACTAACATTCGCGGAAAGCTTTCATTGATGAATGTAACGCTAAGGTTTTTTATAAACCTGGAAAGGAGAATGTTGTCGCGGACGCTTTGTCTAGACAACATATTAACAACCTTAGTGACGATTCTAGCACTATAACTGAAAACACTGTTCATAGTGAGGAATCATTATCAAACGTAATAGAGTCGGTAGACAAGCCAGTTAACTGTTTTCGGAACCAGATAATAATTGAGCAGGGAGAAATTCCGGAAAAGGAATGTTTTATACTATTTGGGACGAAAATTCGACATCTTATAACATTTAAGGACGATAATGATCTTATGACATTGTTGCAACAGGCAGTAAATACTGATGTAGTTAATGCGATACATTGTGACTTGCCAACATTGGCTCGTTTTCAACACCGTCTGGTTCAACTTTTCCCCGGGGTTAAACTTCGATTTACGAAAAGACTGGTAACAGATATTACTGATCTGAATGACCAGAAGGAAATTATTGCCGCAGAACATAGCCGAGCTCATCGGGCCCCTCAGGAAAATGTTAAACATATTCTTGAGGATTATTTTTTTCCGAAAATGGAAAAAAAAGCTAAGGAAATAGCAGCGAACTGCCAAATTTGTTCAAGGTCAAAGTATGACCGACATCCCAGGAAACATCTGATAGCACAAACACCAATCCCAACATTTTGTGGAGAAATTCTTCACATTGACATTTTCTCCACGGACTCAAAACTGTTTCTTACTTGTGTCGGCAAGTTTTCAAAATTTGCAGTGGTTCAGTCATTAAGGTCTAGAACGATAGTTGACGTAAAACCACTGCCCCTTCAAATGTTAAATTTATTTTCCGGAACAACAACTATCTATTGCGATAATGAGAAATCGTTTAATTCGCACAGTGTTAAGTCTACACTGAAGAATATTTTTAATATTGATATTGTAAATGCCCCACCACTGCATAGTACCTCAAATGGCCAGGTGGAAAGATTCCACAGCACTCTGACAGAAATCTCTCGTTGTATGAAACTTGATAGGTCTTTGGATGATACAGAGGAATTGATTCTTCTAGCTACTATTGAATATAACAAGTCTGTTCATACAGTGACTGGAAGAAAACACATCGACGTGTTTCGGTCAGTAAACGATAACGGGGAAATTGTTTCTCGACTTCAGGGGGCACAGCAGAAGGAACTGGAACTACACAATTCGAACCGTCAGAATCGGACATACAATGTAGGAGATAAAGCTTTAGTTAAGACCAATAGGCGTCTGGGCAATAAGCTGACACCACTTTACATCGAACAAAATGTTGAACAGGATTTGGGAACAACAGTACTTATAAAGGGGAGAAGGGTCCATAAGGACAATCTGAGGTCCTAGTTTATGATTTTACCGTTGTGACCTCTCCAACTTCTCTTTTCGTTTTAGGTTACTTTTATTATTTATGGGCCTTAAAGGTGTCCTTATATGTAGGGAGAAATTGAAACACGTTTCGATTCCAAAAACTAGGACGGATTTTTTTTCCATTTGGTCTAAGAGTAAAAGAAACACCAGTTTGGAGTTGATCGAAAATCGTTTGACCGCCGCCCAAGGCCATTCAAAGTGAAAATAGTAGTTTCAAGGCGGATTTTTGTTGTTTTTTTAATTAATTTAAATTAAGATCACTGAAACGATTATTTACAATTATTTCCTACTGTTTTTCCGTTTCTACATCAAATTACCTTTCCAACGAGCTATTGACGAAGAAAATCGGACAAAATTTGTGAAACTTACAGCGTAAAACGTACAAGAAAATTTTTATTATTTCAATTAGCCAAAGTTAAATTATCCAAATAATTAGTTTTCAAACCAATATTACTAAAATTATAAATTTAAATAAATTTTGAAGCATTATTATATTAGTAATCAAAATAATTTTTAAACTAAACAAGATTTATGATAATTCGGATGCTTTTTTCGGTAGTTTTCGATAGCTTGGAACAAAAACTGCTTCCCCTCTTCATCGTTTGTGAGTACTCGATTGAAGTCTTTCATGAATTTAACGCCTCGTTGGGCAACATCATTATCGACAAATAAATTTCGGCAAAATTCAAGCCCTTTTTGAAATTCTGCATTGCTAGCCCATGTCGACGGGTCAGAATCCAAAAATCCTGCCGATATATCGAATCGAACGAAAAACATTTTAGTTTTGATTGACACAAAATCACTGAGATTATACTGGGATATATTTTCTGGGTGCAATAACTTTCGGCCATCAATCAACATAACAGCAGGAGTCTCCGATGTCAAACGACCAATCATTGCTCTCTTTTCTTCCAATGGAACACTTGAGTCGAAAAACGCCAAGGCCACAGCCTCGTGTGACAGATACCACAGATGCGTTCCCATTTTTTCCACTATCTTGGCAGATAATGGTGCGTCGATCTGTGCATATCTGATGCAGTCCTTCATAAAATTTATGTCTTGATTCGGACTTGCGATAGCGTTTGTGCATCCAAACCAAGCCCTGACGTACAATCGTATTATGAAAATACACACATCGCGAATACCATTCCATTGGACTTTTGATACTTGAAACTGTTCGCGGAACAGAAAGATTTTCAGATCGTATATTGCCTTTCCCATAAAACGTGCATGGCTTGTTGGTCCAGGAGATCGAAAAGTGATTGTAGTATCGCCAAGAAATGCCAAAACAAGTTCCAACATCTCTTTATAATCAGCTCGGCAGTGGTTTTTGGTCAATTGGTCGCGACAAAATTTTTTAATGTCATCACATTCGGAATCAGATATTGCCGAACGAACGGTAACATCTTCGAGGCCATTTTTGAATATTTTTTTGTTGATATGTTTCCAAGCCGTTGCAAAACGTTCGAACACAGGGACTTCCGGCGCGCTGCTTTTACCCAGCTTCAATTCAAAGACGTCTCGTAACAAAATTTCGTAAATGTGATGGCGGCATGGTAAAGGCATGAGTTCGAGGCCAGAAAATGACTGCAATAGATTACAAGCGCCGTTGTGAATGTTAGTGTTGCTTGAAGTGGTATCAAATGCCATTGCCTTTACTCGATCTATCAAATTCCACTCCATTAGCAACCCGTGAACTGCTATGGCAATGTTCTCGCCAGTGGAAGACTCGAGTTTCGGAGCGCCAAGAAATTTCGAAGTGCCATTGAAACTCACGAGGACGGCTATTCGCTCGACTTTCTCTCTACCTGTGATGTCGGGCAGCATTTTACCATCCCAATGAACTACTACCGACTGGTTACCGCTTAACTAAGTTATTTAAAAATAATAAAGTAAAATTACCCATTAACCAAGTACATACTACTATAACGAACTAAATTTAATTTACGTTTTCGATGAATTCAGCTTGAATTTTACGGCTCTCATCTTCACGGTATGCTATTCGTTGACGGCGGACACTCGAACGATTTATGACAAGCTCTTCCACGCTGCAGTTCAATAATCCAACGGAAAATAATGCTTTAGCCATAGCGATCAAAACATGAATTGACATCCCATCAGTTATCTTCGCTTGATCAAGAGCGCCTGCAAGTCGCGCATCAATGAAATGCTTCCGTCCTCTTTTTACGACTGGAAGATCCTCCATGTGAGTACTTTCTCTCAGTGCAACGTCACTTGGAACGTGAAAATCAGCTTCGGGCTCGTCAACTTCGTCAGCAGGGAGAGTCGCGTCGATTGCCTGCATCATTTCATCATATTTTCTTTTTCTATTTTCTTCTGCTTCCTTGCGAATCTCTGTTCTTTGTTCACGATGTGTCAATACCACATCAACGCCAATCAGTGATCCCGGCCGACCCTTCTGTCTTTGCAGTAACAAGAAAGCACGATCTTCTTCGTTTCTCATTTTGTTGAGGGCATCTGCGTGAGCGAAGTCAAATAAATCGTCCAAACCATCCACGAACGAATCTTCTGCTCGTTTTTGTGTTTCAGTGTCTCTGTCGGCATGCTTCCTAATTCCGTCCCAAGTGTTGTACATTTTTTCAATTTTTTCAATGCACCACGACTCTTGACTCATGTTAATACGTGCTTTTTGCCAAAACAACTGAACTTCTCGCAACACCATTCTGGCACTTTCTCTTTTGTTCAATCCACGAAAACGCATATGAAAAAAGAAAACTTGAAGCACTTGTCTTTTGGATGGAAGTTTGGCGCCGACGATTTGGTGTTCAACTCTCCCAACCAAGAAAATATTTCGCTTTGATTCATCAGCACTTCGAGTTGTTAGGGCGCCAGACATTATAAATGAATTGAAATCAAATGCAAATGCACAACAAACGCTCGGATTCACACTGAATGTATTGTACGATTCAAAGAGACAAATAAATTATTCACGTTCTACACTCTACTGTTATGAATTCGACTGTCACGCGATGGGTGCGGCTTAAAGGTGTTCACGATAAAGTACTAGTAGGTAGTATTCACCACTCTCCTAAATAACAAACGCTGTAAGTTTCACAAATTTTGTCCGATTTTCTTCGTCAATAGCTCGTTGGAAAGATAATTTGATGTAGAAACGGGAAAACAGTAGGAAATAATTGTAAATAATCGTTTCAGTGGTCTTAATTTAAATTAATTAAAAAAACAAAAAAAATCCCCCTTGAAACTACTATTTTCACTTTGAATGGCCTTGGGCGGCGGTCAAACGATTTTTGATCAGCTCCAAACTGGTGTTCCTTTTACTCTTAGACCAAATGAAACAAAAAAAAACCGCCCAAGTTTTTGGAATCGATCAAACTTGAAATATAAGGACACCTTTAATGGGCCTACTGGCGATCTCAACCGCCAGAGTGTTGAACTATTCCGACGCAGACTACATTCCGGTATATGATGGGAACTTAATCATTTGGGAGAAATACGGCTACTTGAAACACGTGACAAACTTAACACTTTATTCTGTCCTTAGAGACGAAGCGGCAAATGCATCTTACCTTTTACCTGAAACACATATGAGGAAAATACTCATCGCGGACCTTGATCAGATTGACAGACTTCTACAGTTGGTAAACGTTCACCACAGACAGAAGCGCGCATTCGACACGCTAGGAACAATACTGAAGTATATCACGGGAACTCCAGATCACGAAGACTTTCAAAGATTGGAAAATACAGAACAGCTACTTATAAATGAACAGGACAGACAAATTAATATAAATACAGAAGTTCAATTGCAGATAAGAGATTTAACGAAAACGGTGAATAAAATCTTTGCAATTGAGGAAAAGGCTAAAATCGATACCGGACACCTCTTTGATGTATTGCTAGCAAGGAATAGGGCGATAATTGCTGACCTTGATAATATAATGCTCTCTATCACACTCGCAAAGATTGGCTTGCTAAATCCAGTTATCCTGGATAGTAAAGAAATTGATTTGTTTCCGACGAATGAACACTTTACCACATCCGATATTGTAAGAATTGCTAATACTAAGATAATACAGGCAAACAATGTAATATATTTTCTCATAAAATATCCTATACCTAAGTCAGTATGTAAGAAACTTATAATTTTTCCTGTTGCTCACGATGACAAAATATTACATCTTCAAGAGTCCACTATAGCTGAGTGCCGAAATCATACAATTGCAGTTAGAAATTGCACTGAAACAGTACCCTCATTTTGCATGGCTTCATTTTCTACATCGTGTGCCCTACAACTTATTTCCGGCAATAACGCGAGTTGTAGCACGACCTTTAACAACCTTCCAGCCGTTACCGAAATCGATGATGGCTTTATTGTGATCAATGACCAAACCGTCGTAATAGAAGAAAAAGATGAGCCTCCACTAACTGTTAGCGGCACATACTTAGTGCTTTTTGACGATCAGGTGAAAATCAACGAAACAACTTTCTGCAACAGGAATGAGACGGTAGCTTTAAGTCCAGGAATACCACGGGCCGGAAAGGTCAATTTGAAAGAACATCTGGAAATTCTAAGTATCCCCTATCTCCACCACACCAACATAAAAAACTTGCACCACATTAGTCACCTGCAACAAAAGGTTGAACAGAACAATACTATTATTCTATCCACCTTGCTTTCATTATGCGGGATATTTGTTCTCCTTTACATTATCAACTACATTTTGGAAAAACGCACGTCGGCTTCTATGTCAAGGTCTATACAGATGGCAATAAATCAAGTCACTAATGGGTCCGAGGTCGTCCCCAACTTAGGAGGGGAGGAGTTATCATAATATGCTGCAGTTCCCACGCCAAACTCAGCTTTTATTACGTCGTCATAAGCGGATGGTCATTATTGCAAGTGTTGGGAATATTACCCTATACACGAGGCGCATAGTCAGCGTGTTACTGCACTTGACCAGCACTACCACCGTCGCACTGTTCAGGTGTTCACGAATATGATCCTCTACACGAGGCGCTGAGTCCGCATATTACTGCAACCACACCGTCATCACCAACACAGCGTCGACAATCATACTACCTTGGCCAGCGCGACGTCGGCAGGGAGCAACAGGCGACAACATAATTATATTATTAGTTTTAAGTTAGTTCATCTTTATCAAGAGACTCAACAGCACGAAGTTGCTAAATAAAGTCATTCGTAAAAGTAACATAAAAGTTTTTAATTTATATAAATTTGTATTATAATCATTTTCAGGAATTTGACATTTTTCTCTCTCTCTCTTCAATCAGGTGCAGGAAATTTAAATATTTTCAAAAACAAATAATGCAACATTTTATGCCACTGGACAAAGTATTTTTTAGTTTTCGCCTGCTCACTGTGTGTGATCGCATTGACCTCGCAAATCAACAGAAAAAATATTCAACACAAAATAATGTTTGCAACGACAAGCTGTAGCAAGAACACGAAGCGCTGTCGCTGTAGCGAAGCGAAGCGAAGACAAGTGAGTGTGATGAGAGTAAAGCTGACGTCAGTGGCATCGTTGCTCTCACTGTGTGTTTGCTTGCGCTTTAGCAGAAAATAGCATAAGCAGAAAATGTTTATTATTTAGCTCTGATGCGCATTCTATACAATTTATATTCTTTGGTGAAACTCGAAGTCGGATAGAGCAAATACACGTACTCTCTCTCAGAGTGCAAGCAGTGAAAGAGAAGTAATCGCTTCTTTGGCAACTACCAACGAGTAAGTAGCCGCAGCAATAGAGTAGAAACAGAATACAACGGTGATGGCAGCGGTTTACGCTGCGGTAAAAGAGAATAAATTAACAAGCAGTCACTAATTGAGGCCATTAAGGATGCTTGGAATCAAATTTCGTTGGATTACATAAATTCTCTTTATCTCTCAATGAAAACCCGTATATTTGAATTTATTAAAAACAAAGGGGGTTGTACCCATTACTAATAGTTCTTAAATAAAGTAAAATAAATTAAAAAAACAAGAAGAACTGTTTTTCATTAAAGTGAACCTTTATTCAAGTGAACCAAAAAAATATCACATTTTTTGACTTTTTTATAAATTGGTCAAAAAAAGTTCTTTAGTTAAGAAACCACTATTGTCATGATTTTTTTTATATCTCAAGATATCTTAAAATTCCGCAACCGGTTACAAGTTTCCAAAGATACAGGCTGCTGAATATGGAATTTTTAGTGCCTTTAAATAAGTGAACCGGAGTGTAGTAATAACTCGCTGTGTTTTGCTTCGTATGTTGACTTCACCATTTTTATTCAAGTGTTATTCAACCTACTTACTTCTTCCCTGTTGCTGTGTCTTTCAGTTAAGAATGTGTTAATTTATGCACAAGAACAAAGTTATTCTACCGCATTTAAAGGAAAATGGATACGTTTATTGTAAAAAGTGGTAAGTTTTTTAAAATAATTTTATACAAAGTTGACAAAACATTTTCATAATTGTGGTTTTTTCATAAATTTAGGTTTGTCACAACCAAATTATGAGGATAATGTCGAGAAAAGAAAACGGAAGATGAAAGACGAATGGCTAAATGATCCAAAAATCCAGTGACGTTCCGTCTAAGGTGCGGAGGTGTTCTCTGAACACCCTAAAGTATTTTGATAATCATTTTATATTTTTTTATAATTATATCCTAAAGTCCAAAAATATTTCAGCGACATGTTGGATATATTATATCCAACATTTATTCATTGTTTTAATTTATAATACAATTGTGTGTGTTTCTATAGTACATATTTTTTTTGTGTTCGTGGGATTTTCTTTTCTTGCTACAAGTTCTTCTACTTAACATTTTGTGTTGTTCTTGTTTAATTTTTTATTGCTGTAAAACTTTAACATTTGGTTCTATTTTTTAAGAGAACAATTTTAATATAAAATTCTTTTGCTAATGTTAATATATACATTTCACTGTGTATAGACATTTTGTTCGCTGACTGCTATTGAACATTTTGCATACATTCCAGTTTGAATTTCCAGCGAACATTATTGTATTCGTTTTGTGTAGTATGTGTTAATGCTGTTATGTTAACAGTTTAAACACTATTTTCAACTAGAAAACCCCCGTGACCCACACAACATTTGCATTCTGCTTACTAACTCAAATACAGAAATTAATTGAGGCAATACTTTATATATATTGTTACGAATTTCCTTATTCGTCCTTTTTGCGTTATTTTATTCCCAATAATAAAACAAGGTTCGTTTTCAATTACGATAATTACAACGGTATCACTTCCTTTTATCTATTTATACAGTACAACAGTTTACTTTATTTATAACACTTTAACAAGTCTTATATTTTACTATCAATTCGCGTTGCTTACTTTACGGGGTTTAATCACAAACTGAACTCTCCATTCCGAAGACCTCCGCTATTTATACCAACTCACCATACTCAAATGAAGGTAGATCTAGCGAATTCAAGAACCTTCTAGACATTGTTGTTGTTGTTTATCTTTGTAGAACAATCGCGAATGGCGGAGAATTATCTTTACTGAGGTGAGTTCATGCTACTGGTTTAGCGGGCTGGTACGTTGCTACAATGCATACTTTCAGGCGCAGCACTAACCGCCTGTTATTTACATACTGTTAGTGGAGTCATTAACAGCAAACAAAAGCTTTTATTTATTCGTAACAATATTATAAATAAATTTCCATTTTCATTGCATACTTTTAGACATTAACGAATAGCAATTCTCTGACAGTACTTTAGTTGTATAGAAGAAGTTCAAAAGCAGCCAGTGAACAAATGGCCTATACAAAATGAAATATATATATTAACATTAGCAAAGCAAATATATATAAAAAATTTTCTCCCACAGCATAGCACCACTGCTAAAAGTTTTACAGTAACATTCATAAAAAAACTAAAACAAGAACGACAAAAAAATTTAAATAGTACAGCTTGTAGCAAGCAAAGAAAAACACACTCGCATACAAACAAAATTGTGTGCAACAGAAATTCTGAACAATAGTTAATTGTAGAATATTAATTTTAAATCTGACTGTGAATGAGATCAAACGCAAATTGCAAAATGATGTGTAGATGCTCTATTGAAATTTGTTTGACTCAAATAATTAAAAATGGAAGGCCAACGCCAGAACTTCCAAATTTAACAACAAAGAATAAAACTTTTATTAGACATTTCAAGACTTCTAATTATAAGGAAAAGGCTTGGTTATGTGGTTGTCCCCTTATTAACAAATTATTTTGTTGGCCTTGTTTGCTTTTCGCTTCTAAAAATTAAAAAAGTGTATGGACCGCAGGTTATAATGACTTAAATCATTTTACTGCTTCTATGATAAAACATCAAAGGTCTCAAGTTCACATTAGTAACACCTTGACATTAAAAACTTTTGGAAACGTTCGAATTGACATTATACTTGACGAACAAAAACGCATTTCATTATCAAGACATAATGAACAAGTTTCTGAAAACCGAAATGTATTCGAACACTTAGTCGATTCGGTATGATTTCTTGGTGCACAGGAACTTGCGTTTAGAGGTAACGATGAAAAAGAAAATTCCGACAATAGAGGAAATTGGCGGTACGAACTAAGTCCCCAATGAACTAAGTCCCCAAAACGAAAATGAACTAACCCCCCAAAATTGGGGATTTATTTCATAATGAAATAAATCCCCAATTTAGAAAATGAAATAAACCCCCAATAAAATGAAATAAATCCCCAAAATAAAAATTAACTAACTCCCCACTTTCTGGGGAGTTAGTTCATAATGAATTTATTCCGCATTTTCGAAAAAAAAATTTTTTGGTGTAAATCGGTTGGAAATAAAAAATTCAAAAATTTTCTGTAAAAGGCGCATAATATTCTTCAAAATATTTTTAATGCGCCTTTTACAGAAAATTTTTTTAATAACCTTTAGTGATACGATAACCGTACAGCAATTATTAAAGAATTTTCGCCAAATTTTCGAATATTTCCAAAATTTATTTGTAAAAGGCGCATAATTCTACAGTTTTGGGGCCTTTTTTCCTTTTCATAAAAAATGTTTAAATTTTGTGGGGCATTTTTTCACTTCGGATTGGGGTTAAATTTCATATTTTATAGTGGGGTGATTTTTCATTATAAAAATATGGAATAATGGAATTTTTAATAATTTTGGTATTTAGTGAAAATGAACTAATTCCCCAAAAATAATTTTGGGGATTTATTTCGTTCCTTGGAATTGGGGAGTTGGTTCATTGTGAACTAACTCCCTAAATCTGAAACTGAAATAAATCCCCAAATAATGAACTAAGTCCCCAAAAAACGTTGTTGTTTCCTCCTGTATAAAATTTTGGGGAGTTAGTTCTTTGTCGTTTTGGGGACTTAGTTCATTGGGGACTTAGTTCATACCGCCGAGGAAATTATGTGGAAATTTTACACATAATTGCTAAATATGGTAGTAAAATAGATCGTCATTTATCAACATCCACGACTTTTAAAGGCACTTCCAACCGCATTAAGAAAGACATAATTAACTCTATTGGTACAGTCATATTAAATATTATCGAAAAAGAGTTAAATGAAACCTTATTTATCGCAGTAATGCTGGATGAAACAACCGATATAAAAATGTCTCAATTATCAATAATTTTTCGGTATGTTGACAAAAAAGGTGTTGCTAGGGAGCGTTTCTACAAATTTATGGACGTAAGTGATGATCGTACGGCAGACAACAAAATTGATTGATTTAATAAAGCTTAAAAATTGGGGGGAAAGCTGGTAGCTCAAACCTATGATGGCGCGGCTGTCATGTCTAGTGCATTGAATAGCATACAGGCTAAAGTAAGAGAGCAGTTTTCTAATGCTATTTTTATCCATTGTAATGTTCATGTGTTAAATTTAGTTTTATCGCAATCTGTAAACTGTATACAAGAAACCAAAATATTTTTTGTAACATTATCAGGGCTGTCTGCTTTTTTTAATCAATCCACCAAAAGAACTTATTTCTTTGATCAGGTGGTAAAACGAAGAATACCAACTGTAGCAACAACAAGATGGAACTATTCCTCTAGACTTGTAAATATAGTCCACACTTATCGTTTAGATCTAATAATAGCATTTGAATAAATGATAGAAGATCCTGATACTTGGGGTGCGGATGCAGTTCAAGCTTGGGGATTTATGCAGTTTTTACATTCATTTAATACAGTTTTCTTGCTAAATACCTTTAACGACATTTTTTCATACACTGTCTTCAAAAAACTGTTTTGATATTCAATATTGCTGCGAACATATTGAAATAACTAAGAAGCAAATATTAGCTAACAAATCAAAGTTTGATAATATATTAATTATGACGAAAGCTATTACATATCTATGTCTGTACATACCATGAACATAAACACTACTCTCGTATGCTCTACTCCTTGAACATGGAGGCACATCATTGTGTTGTTAAAAAAATGGTTTCCCATTACATCCCATGAAGGGACAGGGCAGAGCTTTGAGTTCTTCGCTTTCATTGACTGCGACTGCCGCACAAATGTATCTATGGCTTTCGTTTTTTTCTGAATCCAAATACCAACTCAACGAAACAGGCGCGACTGAATTATGATTAAAACACAAAAACACGAACATTTTGAAATTTGTACCGTCACGCGCATACACAAACACAAATGTTCAATTACATATTTCGGGGTAGTTTTCCTGCAATCTATGCGCCACTTTCTTTGCTGTCGTGCTGCTCCTTGCATTCTCTTTATTTATCTATTTGATTTATAGATTCGAAAGTTACACAAACGATCACAGAAAACACATAAATTCACACAATTTAGTTTTCACAATAAAAGATTATTACTAAGTATAACTAATTACGAGTAGTCTGCTGTAACAAATTTATTTAAATTATTCCGGCGGAAAAATATGTCTACCACTTTCGGTTGTTGCAATGGAACTGATTTATGATGTGTACGTCACCCACCACTCACGCTCACTGTTTTATCTTGCTGGCTTCTTTTTTACGCTCTCTCATTTTTTCGACTGCTTCTCTCTCTATGCCATCATACAAATTAGTTTCGTTACAATAACGATATTGTTTCGTCAACTAAAAATGTTGACAAAATAATAAATATAAACTATAAAAAGTAAGAGATAAACCAAATGTCAGTAGTTTAAAACTCATGCCTTTATTTTTTTAATTTTCAACCCATTTTTCTACAAAATTCAAATTAAATAAAATTGTTGCAGGAACAAAAAGTAAGTTGTTGCAGCAACGAAATGAAAAATTGTCTGAAGTCAAGTATGATATTTTTCGTTGCAGCGACTACCAAATTGTCACATACGAAAATGTTTCATCCATGCGACGAAGCGTTTTTCTTTCAGTGTAAAAAACTGCTTCACTGAACTAAATCGTCAGCACTGATTAAAAACCTCGTTGGCGAAACTCAATTACAAACAATAAATGTCATTATGAACTCCAATACTGTTTCTCTTTTCATTGACCGGTCAACGGATGTCAGCACTAAGAAGATTTTGTTTTTGGTATCCAGAACATGATAATTTATACAAATTATTACTATTTCTTACTTGATAGTGTTAGTTTACTTCAAAAAGCCTGTAACGAGAGAGCCAGAGAGAGAATATTTTGACAGTTCAATGATAGAGAACTTAGAAGGTTTTACTGGAGAAATTTTTGCCAGTAAGAATTTGCAAGTTATAACATATGTTTTAAAACATATCGCTTATTTGCCGGAATGTTGTATTAACTCAAAAAACATAGTTTCGAGTAAATCGACTTTGAAAGTTTTATTTTGTATATGAATGTACACAAAATGCTAACTTCCAAATGCTCTCCTAACGAATTTAACACAGATTTAGATATAGGAATTAATCCATCTGAAAGAACTCGGTCAGGAGAATATTTTATAGTACTTAGTCCAAAAATGAAGATTTTGAGTTAATACAACATTCCGGCAAATGAGCGATATGTTTTACGTAAACAAACAAAATTAGGAAGTAGAAAGAATAAAAATTAATAACTTAATTATTGGAATTTTATTTTTTTAAAGAAAATATGATTTTTCAATGCTCTGTTATTAATCTCTAAGTATTTCTGTTAAAAAATAAGACAGTTTTGGTGATTTGTAATGTTTTTTCGAACTGCGTTTGCTGGTTTTTGTTCCATTTTGTTTCCTGTGTTGTTGGTATACTTACGTGTATAGATTGACAACTTAAGCGATTTCGTGACAACCGTCATTCATGAGTTTATTGTCATTGCATTCTTGTCGTTGGCATTTCAATTACCTATTCTGGAATTGCTGTGAAAAGTTTAAAGCTTTTTTGATTTAAAAATAATAACATTGTTACCAAGACTAAAAACAACAGTATTAAGAGCTTTTGTGTTTGTTTAAAACAATTGAAATTCATAATTTTTCAATCTGGCAATACCTTTGCCTAAAAAACCTATTACTAGGGATGGGGTTTTCAAACTTTTATTGTTGGACAATATGCTCCTAATACATGCTCGTAAAAGAAAATTTCCCTAAAAATTTAAACAAATGCATTTAGAAATATGTTTTATTACCAGCCTACGATGGAGCTTACAACTTGGTAAAAAACGAAATTAGAGAAAAATAATGAATACGAAAAATAATTTTTATATCACGCTTACAGCGTCGAAAATACGGGTCGTCCATCTAGGCGCGGCCAAAAACCGGCAAGTGTGGCTATTGAAATGAAACGCATTCTTTACGCATATTTAATGATGACTTTAGTTTTGTGATGCGTCATCTGGGAACTCAAATAACCCTAATTTACCACCATATAGGGGGGCCTTGTGAATCGGAAACGAAGTCGGTGGATTACCCGGTAACTAATCGAGTTATCTAAAATTGTTATATAATTTATTTGGCTTATTTATATTTCATTTATGGCCTTCTGCAAAGAAGTACATAGAACCAACAAATCGTCCCCGCAATCCTTTTTTGTACCAAGTGGGTTCCATGGGTCCGCCATTCAAGAGTTTCTAAATTTTTCAAGTTCTAGTATTTTCGGCTAATTTCTTGGCGTAATTTTGAGCCTCTCCCGAAGAGTGACAATTTTGCCTTAGTTTGTTATACACAGACATATTTTTTTTAACTTTTAGAGAAAAGTCAATGTCAATGTGGGTTTACTGCAAAGTGTGCGATTGCATGGAAATCCTATCCCTACTTATTACCAATTAGAAAAATGTCTATATAAAAATATTCTTTAAGCGAAGAGTCTAAACAACAAATTGACCACTTTTCCGTGTTTCCAAGGGTTTTAGAAAACTTGGTTGAATTCACATAGTAATTTTTTTTCCAAAATTGCCAAATCTTTTTAGCATATGCTTTTCTAAATTAAATTCCATGGAAACCGTTATAAATTGGCAAATTTATCGCTTGGGCTCTCCGTTTGCGAGATATACATATGTATATGTAGTAATTTTTCTAATTTTGTGCTGTTTATTTACACAACATTTACACAACATGTGCTATTGAGAACATTATAACTATTATTGTCAACTAAAACAAAAAGAGCTTTCGTTTGACATCCAGAATAGCAAATTGAAGTTATTGTCACTAATGTATTTCCTGTCACGACAAATAAGCTTGTCACTCGGTCGAGAATAGCACTGTAAAGCTTTTTTGTTTTAAAAATAATATCATTATTACCAAAACTAAAAACTACATTATGAAGAGCTTTTGTGTTTGTTGAAAACAATTGAAATTCATAATTTTTCAATCTGGCAATACCTTTGCCTAAAAAATACTTATTAATAGGGATGAGATTTTCATGCTTATTGTTGAACAATATGCGCCTAAGACATGCTCGTAAAAGATCAAAATTTGCCTAATAATTAAAACAAATGCATCTAAAAATATGTTTTTTAACATTTGTTATTACTAAAGGCAAAAAGAAAATCATCACATTGAAAATTCAGCAATATGTTGGCAATATCGTTTAATTGAAAGTCTACTACGGAGCTTATAACTTGGTAGAAAAGCGAAATTAGAGAAAAATAAAGAACGCGAAAAATAATTTTTATATCAGTCGGATATGAGGCTTACAGCGTCTAAAATACGGGTCCATTTAGGCGCGGCTAAAATCAGGTAAGTGTGGTTACTGAAATTAAAGGCATTTTTTTCGCAAATTAAATGATGTCTTGTGGTGCTTCGTTCGGGGACTCAAATAACCCTAATTTACCACGATATAGGGGGCCTTGTGAATCGGAAACAAAGCAGGCGTTTGACCCGATAACTCATCGAGTTATCTAACGTTGTTATATAATTTGTTTGGCTTATTTTGGGGCCTTCTGCAAAGAAGTACATAAAACCAACACATCATCCTCGCAATCATTTTTTGTACCAATTGGGTTTCTTGGCGCAAGTTTGAGCCTCTCCCGTAGACTGGCAATTTTGCCAAATTTTGTTATACATAGACATAGTTTCTTTAAATATGCAGAAAAAAAATATGCATTTAGAGAGAATAAAGCATTTATCATAAACAATTCACAAATACGCACCAAGTCAATGTGATTTTTCTGCAAATTTGTTTGATTAGTGATTAGTTAGTGTGATTACTTTTAGACTTTTTGAGAATTTGAGAATAATACTTACGCCAAATTATTAAAATTTGCTACATACAAATATTCTTTAAACGGAGAGTCCAAACTGCAAATTCAGCAATTTTCCGTGTTTCCACGGGTTTTAGAAAACTTGGTTCAATTATATATCAATATATCTAACATTGAATTAAATTGCTCTGATGTGGAAATTGCCCTTTCTGAACTTGACATTAAGACGTCTTTGGATAATGATGGGATTTGTAATGTTTTATTGAAAAGTTGTTCTAATTCTTTAAGTTATCCCCTTTTTTTAATTTTTCAAACCTCATTATCAAGTGGCAAGTTTCTTAATTGTTGGAAAATCGCCCATGTGGTTCCCATACATAAATCGTGGTGTAAACGAGATATTAGTAATTATAGGCCTATCTCGAAAATTCAGTGTATACCTAAACTGTTTGAAAACATTGTTACTTTAAAAATTAAACCTATACTTAATAATATTCTTTGTGATAATCAACATGGCTTTCGTATTGGCACGTCCACTACCACTAATCCTTCCCTTTTTTGTAATTATGTTTATCACAACTTTGACAGAAAATTGCAAACTGACGTTATTTATACTGATTTTGCTAAAGCGTTTGATAAAGTCAACCTCACTGCTCTCTGCATTAAACTTGAGAAGTTAGGTTTCTCGTCAAATTTTTTGCAATGGATTACATCCTACTTGTCCAATCGTTTCCAAATAGTTGAAATTAATTCTAACTATTCTTACCAACTTCATGTAACGTCGGGAGTGCCACAAGGCAGCCATTTAGGGCCTCTTCTTTTTTGGCTATTTATAAACGACCTGCCCAAAACTATTCGTTTCTCGCAATCTTTACTTTTTGCGGATGATCTCAAATTATTTCGATCCATTTCTAGTTTAAGTGACTGTTGCCTTTTACAGCAAGATATTGATGCATTAGCTGATTGGTGTGATGTTAATTATCTTGTTTTGAATATAAAAAAATGCCAAATCTTTTCGCTTTACAGAACTAATAGTAATATCAGTTTTAATTATAAAATTAGGTCAGTCGATCTGGTAGGAGTATCCTTGATCAAGGACCTTGGAATTTTTCTTAATCGAAAATTAAATTTTACCTATCATATTGATTTTATTATTTCCAAAGCTTATTCAATGTTAGGCTTTCTTAAACGTAACACAGCTGATCCTTTTACATTAAAGGCTCTCTATAATGCCCTAGTTCGTCCTCAATTGGAGTATTGTTGCATTATCTGGAATCCTATTTTCAGCTCTCATTCTATTAGAATTGAAAGAGTTCAGAAAAATTTTACCAGATACGTATTTTCTAAATTAAATTGGCAAATTGTTAAACCAAGTTACACTACTCGCTATGCCCTTTTCGATTTGAGTTCTTTAGAGTGTCGGCGTAAAGTTTATTATGTTAACTTCATACGTGATTGGATACATGGACATATTAATTGCACAGCTTTGTTGGAGTGTATCAATTTTTACGCACCTATAAGATCATTACGCGAGAATTTTCATTTTCGGAATTTTCTGAATAGCTCAAATTATGCTCAAAAAGAACCTCTAACTCATTGCTCTGAAATATGTAATTCTGTCCTTATTGATTGTGCTATTTTTAATAACATTTCTAGAATTAGTTTTAAGCAACAATTATTTATGGCTTTAAATCATAATTAAGAATGTTTCATAATTAAGAATGTTTTTTTTTTTTTTGGAATTTTTTAATAATTCTGTGTAGTCTATAAGAGGTTTTAACTCTATTGATGAAGAATGAATAAATAAATAAATAAATTCACATCGTAAATTTTTTTCCAAAATCGCTAAATCTTTTTAGCATATGCATTGAACCAACTTTTCTAAAGCCCTTGGAAACCATTATAAATGGCTAATTTTTCGTTTGGACGCTCCGTTTGCAAGATATAGCCATTTTTCTAATTTTCTGTTGTTTATTTACACAATATTTTTATTGTCATGTGCTATTGAGAACGTTGTAACTATCATTGTCAACAAAAACAAAAAGAGATTTCGTTTGACATCCAGAATAGCAAATTGAAGTTCTTGTCACTAATGTATTTACTCTCACCACAAATGCGCTTGTCACTCGGTCGAGAATAGCACTGTTAAACAAAACAAAATGCCTGTTGTTGCTGCCTACAACAACAACAACGTCTACTGCTACTACTTTGTTATTTTACTATGTTCCAATGTTTACATTGCAAATCAGCTGTTTACATACAAAGTTCTTATTTCTTGCAAGTTTCTACTGGATGTCGTTCGCGTACTTTTTGTGATATTTGTTATTCAGAGAGCAAAATCATTCTTACTCTCCGAAAAATACACTGAAGGAATTTTCTTCATAATATTAAGTTTAAGAAGTTTTTCATAGATTTCATATATCCTATGAATAAAATGCTATGAATTTTACGAAATTTACCAAACGTGTGCATAGAAAAGTTTCATTAAAAATTGTTCATTAATCGTATGAAAACATTTCATTATCATTATGAAAATTCTTCATTAAAAATTTTATAACAATAGTTATATAAATTTGTTAGAATATTTTATATATTTCATGAGCAAAGATATTAAAAAAATCCAATGAGTGTTCGAAGTCACGGGCGATGTGTTAACACCTTTTTGCTACACGGTACCTGTTCGATTTCTATGACACATTCGTAAATGTTACATTGGAAAATAAAAAACAGCGTTCAATCATATGATGACGTTACATTTAAATAATATTAATACTTAAAATTATTTTACATGTGTCAAAATTAAAATACATGTGTCATTATTTTCTTGCTTAATACTTTTTGTTTTATTTCCACAAAAAACAAAGAGAATGCAAAGCAACAGACACATGTACATACATACATTGTTATGCTCGTGCATATGCTACACAAGTTCACACAATTTTCGTTGCTCTCTTGCTATCTCATTTTTATATACGTATAACCACGTCATTATTCTCTTTGCTCTGAGAGTGCTCTGCACCCACACAATCCATACAACTATTCGCTGCCTCTACACCAGTGTGTGTATTTGTTCAAAGTCTGACAATCTGTATTTCGTAGTCGGACAAATCTGTGTTCTATATAGGGGTGGGTCACCCTTATCATTTAGGGGTATGAAAAATAGATGTTGGCCGATTCTGAGATCTACCCGATATGCACAACATTTCATACAAATCGGACCAACCGTTTCGGAGGAGTTTCACGGCACACAATGTATGATGGCAGTCGAACAAACTGTTTGGATGTATTCACTTTGTGAATTTAGACCGTACTCACGCCTATAGATGTTAACACATCAATAATTTACGAACTTCATTATTTGTTAATGTACACAAATTTTAGATGCCCACATTTATTTCTGCTGGGTTATGAAATCGAAATATGTACTTAGAAATCTTAAAAGTCTTTCCCTAATCCCTTCCTTATATACTGATATTTGACAGTACTGGATCTATATAATGTGAGGAACAACATTCAGTCTCAAACATAAACACGTGCACAAGAACTTTGTTGGGCACCAGCAACAGGCATTTTGGTTTTGTTTCACGACTCTAACTATCAACCCAGCGGCGGAAGTCGCAAGGCCACAAATAAGACATGCGGAATGGTTCTTTAGTAATGCCTTCCAAATATAATGCCTGCGGAATGCCTGAATTTTTTCATCAGATATAACCAAGAAGATTTTTAAAATTTTGGGAAATTTTTTTTCCGATTCTTTTTAACCGTAATTTAATTGGAAAATTTTAAAATTATGATTTTCATTTAATATTTTCCAATGTATTTTTAAAATGTTCAATTTGAAGTTGGGCGTGGTACAACTTTCAACAACTTACAACTGGGAGGCCTTACCTCCCAATCTCACGCAATGTTAAAAAGAAAGGAGAAGGTAAAGGTAAAGGCCTTCCGTATTTTAAAGTAGGCCTGTTTGGTCTTAATTTCAGGCTTTCCAGGTCATGACTTCCGCCGCTGGGAAATTCAACACAACTACACACGAACAAACCAAGTAAACAACAAAGTAAAATAACAAAATACTCGGAATTTGACAGTTGGGGTCATAAGAAAGCAAAATCAGCTGTTCTAATGCGTCAACCTCCACTGATTCAGCCATGGATTTAGTACAAACGTGCACAAGCAGAAGCATTGAAATTGCTGTACAGCATGAAAACTAAATCAATATGGTTAAGAAAAGAATAAGGAAGATTATTAGTTTAGTGCAGACATGTGCAAACTGACACAAACGCATTTCAAATCAGTTTTACGAATTTTGCGACTGTGTTAAGTTGAACGGAGCAAGCAGAACAAAAGCAGAGAAAACCAAAGTAGTACACTGAGTAAAAAATTAAAATTAAAAAAATTAAAAATTAAAACTAAATCTTAAAAAAAAAAATCAAATATCAACATCTCCAATGATTATTTCCATTTATGATTTTTGCCATTTACAAACATAAAAATTTCTTTATATTCGTCCATGGCAATTAAAATTTATTTTTTAAGTGTAGTGTTTTTTATTACAACAACAACTGACAGCAACTGACTTTGAATCGGTAAACAAGCAGCAAGCTTTCGGACATGTTGGTGTGAAAAAACGATCAAGCTACTATCGGTGTGAAAACACGATGACTCAAAAGAGTACTAGCTGCACATCTATGGTTTAGTGTTACAACATAGTTGGAGCTGGCAACATAGAAAATATTATATATCTAGCGTGGTGTTTTGCTATGTTTCTGGTCTTCCTTGCTCTGCTGTTTTTCCATGTCATAAACGGCAACAACACATATTTTCGTATTTCTCTGTGCGCGATAAAAACTAATAGTCGTTAAAAAAACGATAAACAATCGTTATTATTCCCCATGATCCTTACCCCCTCTCTGTATGAAACTGATTCATAGAATCTATGAAACATTCATAAATTCCATGAATGATTTTCTTAGGTCCTATGTAACTTATTCATAGTTATTATGACAGATTTTCCTAGATTTTAGGAACCTTTCATAGATTTAGCTTCATATAATCTATGAAATATTTCATAGGCGGTATGAAATCTATGAAATATTTTCATACCATTTGTGTAGCAATTTCATACATTTTACAAAGTTTTCATAAAAAGTTTCATAAATGTAACTTCATGGAATCTATGAAAATCTTCCATAGATTCTATGAAATGTTTCTTTGGCTGAAAAATAATGAAACATTTCATGAAATCTATGAAGAAATTCATAGGTATTATGAGGATAATTCTCTCATTGTAGTTACTTGATAATTTATACTAGAAAAGTACTCGAACACAGCTATTATGTATTGATTTTAAAGTGAGTGATTATTTTTTCGGCCTTGTGGAAGTCGACAAATGGGACTCGCAATCACTTTTCTTATGTATAAAAAATTACTTTTTGAAAAATAATGCAAATTATATAAAGTTTATGATCGGATTAGCTGCTGATGGTTTCCCAAATATGAGTGGGAAATATAATTCGGTGTCTATCCATTTTAAACAAGAAAATCTAAACATGTGTACATTAAAATGTATTTGACATTCATTAGCCCTTTGCTCTTCTTATGCATGTCTGAAATTGCATTCATCGGTGGAAACATTAGTTAGGAATATATACAACTATATTTCAAATAGTCCAAAGAGAACAAAACAGTTTGGAAATATTCAGTCTTTATTAGAAATTAAACCAAAAAGACTTCTCCATCCATCACAAACCAGTTGGCTCTCTCTGGAGGTTGTCACAACCTCATTGGAGGGTGCCAGAACCTCATTATGACACAACCTCATTCGAGGTTGACACAACCTCATTAGAGGTTGACACAACCTCAATCGAAGTTGACACAACCTCATTAGCGGTTGACACAACCACAATAGAGGTTGACATAACCTCATTCGAGGTTGGCACAACCTCATTCGAGGTTGGCACAACCTCATTAGAAGCTGACACAACCTCGGTAGTGGTTCTCACAACCGAATGTAGATTAGTGCTGCGACATCGACCTCAAAACATCGATGTTTCAAATAAGAGACATCGATGTCGATAAAACATCGACCTCACAACATCGATGTTTTCCAACATCGATTTTTTTGGGGATGTTTAATTTTTGGTGACTTTTTTTAGAAATCGAGGTACCAAAATTTAATCAGAGGGGGTAATTTACACCACTGGTCACAATCTGAGTTAGGCAGAAACATCGCTGTTTCTTCGATCATTAATGCTTCAGCCGATGTTTTGTTTTTGCTGAAATTCTCTTTTAGATATGTGTTATCAACATATAAATCACCCTTTTCCACGATATAAAGGCGAAAACTACAAAACTTGATTAAAATAAATAGCTACGCATAATAGTGGTGGTTGGCGTCTGGCGGCGAATAAATGGGCAAATATAAACAATTCGAGTTTATATTAATATTTTATGGTTTATATTTCCTTATATTAAGGCAATTTGTCACAATCGTCACACAGAAAAACATCGATGCAAACATCGATATAAACCATCGATGTTGGAAAAACATCAGCACTAAAACATCGAAGTAAAAAGTACTCGATGTTTTTCAAAAACATCGATGTTTTCCAAACATCGATGTCGATGTCGGAGCCCTAATGTAGATAGTGTCACAAATGAATTTTGAGAGCTTATTTATTATTAAGTAATGACTTATTTTCCTCTCTTATTATTTAAAAATAAGGTAATCATTAGGTTAACACATTTGTTTTGCACGTTATTACCGATCTTTTTGGAAGTCCCGGCCATCATGGATAACCGCTCCAATTTTGGCGTGTTGAATCTATTGATGTGGGTCCTAAACCGTTTCATACAACGACCAACTTCCTTTTTTCTGCAAAATAAGACGATTTAATACAAAAACCATAATTACAATATGTTTACTTACCTCTGTTAATAACCACAAAAAAATCTTCATATCACGGCGACAGGGGAAATTAAACATTCTTTAACTTCTTTTAATATAATATTTGTTTTTAGAACTTTAAACGTCAAGTTGAAAATTAAATTCAGTTGTACCTACAGAATTCATCAGAAATTCGGTTATTGCGACCGAATTGATACCAAATTCGGTCGTTACAACCGAATTGATACCAAATTTGGTAGTTACAACCCAATTGATACTAAATTCGGTTGTAGCATCCGAATTGGTACCAAATTCGGTTGTGACATCCAAATTGATGTCAAAATCGGTTGTGACAACTAAATTGATGTCATATTCGGTTGTGACAACCGAATTGATGTCAAATTCGGTTGTTGCACCCGAATTGATGCTACATTCGGTTACTCCAACCGAATTTGGTAGCAATTTTGGATGTTGTATCCGAATTATTTTCAAATTCGGTTGTACTAATCGAAATTTTAGAAAATTTGGTTGACAGAACGAATATAATTCAAGATTCGGTTGTCACAACCGAATCAATTAAAAACGATCAAACGTTGCTTCAACCGAATTACAGTTAAGAGGACTAAATTCGGTCGTGATAACCTCAATTCGGTTGTGCCAACCCCAATTCGGTGGTAACAGCCGGATTTACGGTTGATACAACCTCTTTTCAACCAATTAGTTCTCTGCGTGTAGGCCATTTCATCGAGTTCGAGTTGCTTTGGTAATTTACTCTTTGGTTGGCATATACGGACAAAAACAAAAAGGAATGCGTATTTTCGTTCGATGCAACATAATTTAGCGGTCATTAGTATCAATCAAACACTTTTAAACTTAGTTCTACATCATTTCCCTAGTGGCTTTTCGATCAGCTGCGCCATAGAAACCTCGTGGTTGGGTGTTAACTGGAATTATTCTCTTATTTACTTTACTAAGAAGTACAGAAGTACATTACTCTCAGTACGTATTTATAAGAATTGATTTTAACTTGTAATAATGCATTGGCATTTATGAATTCCGTTTAAATTCCGTAAAACATTATCAATTAATTTAGATAATTTTTATTTATTATTTTCTTACTAAATAATGCAAAATAAATAGTCTAAATCATACAGCAAAGTAATATAAATAAACTATTGGGTCAGAATTTGTAATATAGACCTAAAAAATATAGATTATGTTACAAATAACCCGGCAGACGCATTAGATGTTGTAGTAGTTAAAGACAAAAACAACAGACAATTGTTTTCGTCTTTCATTCGGATTCAACCGAGTATGACACGAGTTATTTAGTACCCCGACCAAGGCGAATTTATTACCTGGTGGAAGCACTAGAATTCGCTTTACTTTTTGCGCTGGTTCTGTCAAAAATAGCAATTCGCCTTGAATTCGCCTTTTGTGGTAATGTCAAAATATGACATTTGTATTGCATGCGTATACGTATATACATACATATTTTTCATTTGTTTGTGCTGTTTCTGTTGTGACGAAATTTTTATTTTAATTAAACAAAAGATCGTAATAGGCATCCGGATATGCAAGTGACGATATATAATAACTACAGATGTTCCTATCATCTGAACCAGCCCAATCACCAGTTCGCCCAATCACCAGACGAACGAATTAAATATGCCTTTGAGTAACGATGAAGTCTTTACCATGAAGATGGTCAGGAAAATGAGGTGTATGAACTTATGATTAAATACTTTGATCCAAAGGTTAGTTGTCATTTAAATACCATCTTGTTAGTAACTCATGCCTTCTTCTTTTATATTTGCAGTGTTTCTTTGCAGACTAAGGACATCACCTCACGGCTATGTGCTATGAATGTTGGAAACAAATCTTTACTTTTCACAACTTCCAACAATCTGTACATCAGGCACAAAACAATTTCTTTGAGAACTGTGAGGCCACCTACATAAAGTCTGAAATGGAGTTTCTACCGGAGAGAGGCAATGTCAGCCCTCAATCATTTAGTGTAAAATCAGAGGACGAATTTATGCCGGAAGAAGATGTGTCTATTTTGAAATCTAGCAATAACCTTGCTGGAGGAATTGCGGTCACTGTGATGGAAGGAATAACAAAACCCACCCATAACACAATTGATGATGTCAAACCGAAAGAGGGATTTGTACCACTGAACAGTACTCGCACTTTGCCCACAGAAAATAATCATGGCAGTATTATTCATGATACAAAAGACACGACGATTTCATTGCCAAAATTAGAGATAACGGATGTATATTCGGGCGATGATAGTTCTCAAGATCCTCTCTCCGACGAGCATGATGATACCGAAGACGCTTACATGGGTGAAGAACTCAGCGAAAAAGATGATTCAATGGCTTCCAAATCATCAATCTCAAAACATTTACAGACGCAGAAAAGTTATGATTTCATAGCTCAATGGACCCCGATATTGCAATGTGAAATGTGTTCCGAGCTGTTTCAACATATTCACTGTTAAGACAACATTTCCACGACAAGCATCCACTAGACAAATATTACATCATATGTTGTCAACAAATGTTTACACAGCGCTACAGATTTGAAGACCATATACGCCTGCATATGGACCCAAACGCTTTTAAGTGTGAATTGTGCGAGAAACATTATACGAATCGATATAGTCTTATATTGCACATGCGTAGCTATCACTTGAAATCAAATGACGGAATTGGAAAGACATGGAAGAAGACCAGAATGACAGACAAGGAAACGGATGAGCTTATAGCTCAATGCATGCTCAATTTAGAATGTGTGGTGTGTAAGAAGATGTGTTCGACTCTAAAGCAACTGCAACTGCATTTCCACCAGAATCATCCTCAAAAGCAGTTTTAAATTGAATGCTGTCAACGAATCTTCAGCACGCACGCCTTCACATTGATCCAAATGCTTTCAAGTGTGAATTATGTCAGAAACAATTTAAAGAAAGAAGAACCCTACATACACACATGCGAAGTTTCCATTCCAAATCAAACGAAAGTAAGAGACATATTGCCTATCAGAAATTAATGAATTAATAGCACATGATGATTTCGCAGCACAAGTAAAATCTTGTTTAGAATGTGTATTGTGTTCTGAGATGTGTCCAACGTATTCACTCTTACGGCAGCATTTTCAGAACAAACACCCACAAGAGAAATTTTACATCCTCTGCTGTCAACAAAAACTTTATTTCTAACGAGGCCTTTTTGGACAGTGATTATTTTTTGTGAAGTTTTATTATTTTAGTAGATTATGTATACTTTCGTATCCATGGCGTTTATTGCTTTGGGTCATGAGGCTATGGTTATAGCATCACTATTTTGCATCACCTATTGGTTTTGCTGACTTGTCTGTCGTTTTCACAAATAAAACATTAGAAATTTATTTGACTTGTGTGGATCATTGCATATGTGTTTCTCATATAGGCAAGTTGGTGCTGGGTGTACACACATATATATATAATAATTCGTTGAATTTAAATCTTACATTAGGTAAAGAAAATACTTAGGCAATTCACAAGGTCTCGTACATGTCCTATTGTCCTATTGTCGTACTTTGGTACGACAGTCGTTGTACATTTTGGTGTTGGTTTCCCCACAAAACTAATGTACGACAATACGACATCGAAAGGTATGTTTATTGCTTGTCGTAGTTTTCTAGTGCTGTTCTTTTACCGAGTTTGTTAAGACAGAATACATTTCATAAGTAACATCCCTATCATAACAGCTGTTATTGTTATTTATTATTCCGCGTTTTTTAAAGCTTTTGAACATTTTTAAACACACCGAAAAATGTTTGCCGATGATGCAGAGTTCCTGGATGGTTTTGAGATGGAAATTGTGGCAAATACTGAGGTAAGTTATAATGTAGATAAACAAATGTTTATGTAGTGTAATGTCGCTAAAGCGCGCCCTGCGAAATGGCTAAAATAAAACATTTTTTATTAATATTTTTATTTTGATATTTATTTGTTTGTTTAATTTAATTAATTTACTTAATTTATTCAAACTTTAATTTAAATTACTTACCTTACAGATTTATTTTGATAAATTTTTTGTATCCCATTATCTTCTGTTGGGCTTTTTTTATTTTCAGCCGCTTATTTAAATTCCGTATACGGAAATGTATCCGGCATTTAAAAAATAAGCGCTTTGCGTTTTCAGGAATTGAAACTTCCGAGCTCCTACTTACCATTTGTTGGTGAAGTTATTTACAGTGCGCTATTTCCAACGCATTTATACTATAGAAAATTTTTTCGAGCTATTTAACGCCTTGAAGGAAACTTGGTGATGGCTTGTGTAAAAAGCCTTTGGATACTTGATCCACCCAGGTGAAGGACGCGTCAGTACTTAGATGCTCCTTGAGGTCGAGCTTTTTAAGAATATATCCGGAGATATACTCTATTGAGGAATTTTACATTGAGGAATTTTACATACTTCCAAGCAAAACAATTAAAACATACCTGGCAGAATCAACTTGCGTATTTGTCCTTCGGAGAAAATTCTGTTAAGGTTATTCACCACAGCGTTAGACTCATCCAGCTTTGGGCGCAAGTCTTTGTTTTCGTCTTGCAATATCTTCATCTCTTTCTTGAGATTGAGCATTTGTCGTTCCATTAGGGAATTGAAAATTTTAGAGCTGGAAGTATGTTGGAATATGTTAATTTTGAAAATAATTCACTGTTCCTTTTTATAGGCACTTACTTTGTTTGCGTTTGAGTGTCGTTGACACTGACTCCAGTCGTCTGCGTTTGGGCAGTTGCAACAGCCGAAGAACTAAATAAGCTGGTTGCATTAAAGAATTTCGTAAAAACTGTCGTTATATTACTGCACTCTTTATACACTTACTTAGCATCCGAATCAAGACTTGACATAATCATACCAGAATCATAAATCGGTGTAGCGTGGGACTTAGAAAATCCTATATCCCGTATTAAAGATAAAATTAATGTTTTGAAAATTATAACCAAATTGCAGGAGCCCGACCGGAGATAAAAAACAACAGAAAAACACAGTATCCCACTTGATGACCTTAGTCAACCCATTTTTCGGACTTTGGCCCCATGTGTTCGGCAAACTATTTGTTTTTTTATTTTCAGTGTTCTCATTTTTTGGTTTATTTTTCTTGAGCTCTGCCAAGTATTCACCAATTTAAATACTTACCCTAACTGAGCATGGCCCGAATCCATAGCAGTTTGTTGAACATACGGTAAACAATTAGAGCTGGCAGTACTCAGTGGCGGAGGATGGGGTATGGCTATTGGCAGCAGCCTGTACTGTTTTCCACAGCAAGCTATGACCTCGGGTGGAAAGTGGTTTTTGCAAACCATGTCGCAAGGACGAAATTGCATCCGGCAAAGACTGCCCCACAACAAGCGTTTGTTGTCGTCGCGTGGAACATGAAACATCGGTCCCGTACCGCTTTCAAACCTTTATTGCAAATATCACATTTTACCATCTTTAAATACCTTTTTTTCACTTTTAAGGGGAAACTTTCAAAAAACACAAGTTTATAAATTAACTTCACTTTGCCAGTAAGAATGTAAACAAATCGAACAAGTTTGACAATTCGAGCTCAATTCGCCTTGGCATCAGCTGTTTAGAATATGAATCAGCTGTGCGCTTGCTATAACCTGAAGTAGATCAGCCTTGACCCCGACCAATTTCTTCGAGTCATACTTGTGTGAATAACCAAAGGTTGGTTGTGTTTCTATACTGTTGGTCATAAGCAGGGCAACCATAAATATGCACTAAAAACGGGTTTTATGCGCATAAAATATGCCCTAAAAATAGTTTAATATGCTCCTAAAATCATAAAATATGCTCTAAAAAATTAATGTCACTCAAAATTTATTCATAAGGATTTTAAATATTTTTATTTAATGTCAAAAAATAAAGATTAAATATTAAAAAAAATAACATTTTAAACAAAACAATATTATTTTAACTTCAGTCTTTGTAATAATTTTTGGTAAATTATCATAGACTACTATTGAGTAGGTAAAATAAATAAAACGGAATAGTAAAATAACATAAAAAGCAGTAGTCATAACCTATCTCTACCTATATTTCATTTTATGATGTATTTCTATTTAGTATTATTATTTAAGGAACACTTTTAAAATAAAATAGATCACTTGAATTCATAAAATAACTATAAAAACAACTTAACTTTTTCCCTAAGTATCACGACGTTTTTTATATGTAAGGCATTTTAATTAAGATTGTTGTTGCAATGAACTACAAAATATTGAGATAAGGTTTCGAACAAAAAAAAATTCTCTATTACAACGTAAATGAATGAATGATCTTTCAAAATCCACGTATGTAATTGGAGCAAATTTAAGAGATAGTACCTATTTCCTTAACATCGTATTTTGATGTTAATATTGGTGCAGACCCACACAATTCTTTACAAGGACTTTTTATTAATTCCAAGCCATGGTTTTTTGTTGTAATTTAAATTTTTAATCAAATATCAGAATCCGGTAATTTATCCATCAATTCAACAGTGTCTTCAAGCACCTGAACTTGATCAATAAGAGTAATTTTTTAATATGTTTTGCAATAAAACCGTAATTAGGTGTATCACAAATCAAGTAATTTTTAGTGTTGGGGTCTGTCAAGATATCCTTTGCAGTTTGAATTGATTTAGCTTCTTCATGGTTTAATGCACTTAGAACCTTTAAAATGTTTTCATAATTGTTGGCATAGTAATTAACTGCATCAAGCTATATTCCGCAACGTGTTGTTATAGGTTCTGGAGGTAATGCAAGGTCTGGAAACATTTGCTTAAAAAGTTCTTCCCCACATGGAGCTTCAAAGAATACCTTCTTGATATTAGGAATAGCTTTATTCACGTGTTAATATAAATTCGTTATACATTCACACAATCGATGGAGACCATGAGCAATACATTCCACATTCGTCACTTTTGGATATAATGCCACAATAGCTTTTGCAGCCTTTACCATGTATGTAGCTGCATCCGTCACAAAAAGCTAAACAAAATTGCTATTGAAGGTGACGTCCAGAATTTTGATGGCATCATCACAGAGTCGAGCAATTGTCGTGTAATTAGTCTTTTCCAAGGCTGCTGTATGTAGTAAACATTTCTCACGTGCAATTTCCTTGTCAGAACTTAATGCGCCAACTATAACGTTTGCCAAATTTCTGCCTGTCGCATCTATAGTTTCATCTTTGGGACCCATATAAATTGATTTTTTAATTTTGCTCGTACATATGTTGTCCATGCAGTCGTTCTATACGTTTTTTAAATGTTTAGATCGAAAAACTGTTTCAGGTGGCAGGTGGAACTTCCGACAAAAACAATTAGTTTGTCCGCTTGGTTTGGTTGGGTTTCGAGGTTGCTAAAGCTACTATTTAGCATCAATTAGTGTCTTGAGACACCATTTTGCATACCACATCACACCGGAAAGTCCAAAGAACCGTGTCTATATCCAACCTGTTAATCGGAGATACCTCATTAGATTCCCTAGATCTTTCTCGTCTATCTCAGTGAGGTTATGCAGGAAGGGACGGCCATAGTCTTCAGGCGTTTATTCATCAGCGCCGGATAACTGCAGAGGCTTCTTTGATGGCCACTATCTCCGTTTGGAAAACGCTGCACTTGTCTGGGAGTTTGAATGATAAATTGAGGTCTGCCTCTTCGAATAAAACACCCGAGCCGGTTCCACATTCCATTTTGGATCCGTCCGTAAATACTTTGGTGTCAAAACCTGTAAGTGGTTCGCCATTATCCCACTCTATTCTCTTGGAAAACCTGACATCGAATAGGTTATCGAACGTCAATGAAGGGGTGCAATAATCGGTTATTACATTGAGTCTCTTGAGATTGTCTGTAGTATACTCTCATGTCCATATGCGTTGCTCTTCCAGAGTCCAAGAGCGTTTAGTCGGGTGGCACTCCAGGCCGCACTAGCTGTGATGTGAAGGTCGATTGGTATACTATGAAGCATTGCATTAAGGGCTTCAGCTGGACACGTCCTCATTGCCCCTGTTATGCCGATGCAAGCTGATCTCTGTACTCTATACAACAGTTTCATGGTGGACGTCTTCCCTGCGACAGGCCACCATACCATTGTTTCATAGGAGAGTATTGGTGTGATTATGATAGTGTACATCCATAGCACCATTTTTGGTCGGAGACCCCACCGGCTTCCGAACATTTTCCGACAAGCGTAGTACGTAACGGTTGCCTTCTGTGCGCGGTGCTCTATGTTACGATTCCAGGAAATTTTAGGGTTTAGAATCACGCCCAAGTACTTGACGTGAGTTGACAGTGGAATCTCTATTCCACTTAGCCGAGGAGGATTAAACTTCGTGGTAAAAAGCATGATCTTAGTTTCCCTGGATTCACTCCAAGACCATTCCCAGTGGCCCAATCGTTAAGTGATTTCAAGGCCCCATTCATGATTTCGCCTAACACGGATGGGAACAAATCAGACACCATTATTACCACGTCATCCGCATACGCCACGGTTTTGATCCTCATATTGTCTAGTTTCAGTAGTATTTTGTTGATCACGAGTAACCATAGTAGGGGAGTTCCCCCATTCACTCGCTTTGATGACTCGCTGTTTCCCATAGAGGCGTTGATAATTCTGCTCTGTAGCATTTTCACTATCCAACCCTTGAGGAATGTTTCCACGCCCAGATCTTCAAGTGATTCTTCTATAGCCGCTGAGCTCACGTTATTGAATGCACCCTCTATATCCAAGAAGGCCGCGAGGGTATATTGTTTGTGTTCCAAGGACCTCTCAATATTTCTGACGACTTCGTGCAGGGCTGTGAGATATGCATGAGCGGCCTTTTAGATATGCATGTTTGCTGCGTGATATTTTGGGCGATCCATTCATCTTCTTGCGGATGTGTGCGTCGATTATCCTTTCAAGCGTTTTCAGAAGAAACGTTGAGAGACTGATCGGTCTGAAATCCTTCGTGCTCTCATGACTCCGTCTCGCCGCCGTGGGAATGAAGATCACACTTACCTGACTCCAACTTTTTGGTACGAAGTTAAGAGTCAGGCAGGATCGGAATATAATACAGAGCCACGGCCTAATTATGACCTCCGCGCATTGCAGCATCTTTGGTATAATACCATCTGGGCCCGGAGATTTATATGATGAGAAGCTATTGATGGCCCAGGATATTCTGTCTGGACTGATTATATCCTCTATAGCATAAGTATCCGAGTATTGGGTTGATAATGCCGCCACCTCCCTGGATGTGTTCTCGCAGCCCGTTAAGTGAGTTTTCAGGAGTATCCCGTCGTCCCGTCATCCCTCCTCACATAGGTGGTATTTGAGTGCCACTTGGCCATTATTTTGCTCAGTCTTGCTGTGTCATTTGTGTTCCCCATCGATCCATTTCATCAATGATTGTGTTTTTTTGTCGCTGCCGAAATTAAAAGCACACACAAGCTGGTATGAAAATGCTTTTTCGTTCAAAATAGCAATTCTTCAAAAAACCTTCGATTGCTATTTCATGTGCTCTTTTATGTCCATTCTATTGCTTTTTCATATCAGCTTGTGTGTGCTTTTAGTTTCGGCATCGACAAAAAAGCACAATCATTGACGCCATGCAATTGCTTTTGAGTTATTACATGTTGTTTTCTCTAGCAACAGAAGTAGCTGGTGGACAACATTCAAAGCAATGCATAATCGATCAAAACATGCTTTTGTATGAAACAAAAAGCCAGCTGACTGCTTTTCCTGATGCTTGTCTGAGTTTTGGTAGCTGTAGGCTTTGTATTAGTTGGTGCTATTAATGTATGGAACTGAATTACGAAAAGCGACAGATGGATAATATATGTACATTTCTATTGCTAATGAAATTGTATAATCACCCCTATTCTGCATTTCGATTACGCTCCCGCATTACGTTACGCATCGATCGAAAATTGGTATTCCACCAAAAAACCTAATCGAAAGAATAAGAAGAAGACAAGTGTGTTTTCACAATAAGCTGTTAGCCTCTAGATCGTGCGAGATCGAAACAGAAAACAAGCAATTTTGCAAACATTGTAACAAAAAGTTAAATTTCTACAAAACCAAAATAAAAAGTGAAGAAAATTAAACAGTGATTTAATAGTGAAAACAATTTAAACATTGTGAACTTTAATATACTTTAATATAAAAGACAGCAGGTGAACTTTAATATGTATTTTTTGTATTTTATATGTATTTTTTGTTGCAGCAACTTCTCCTTAATTTTGTTGTGCCCCTGCTTCTCTGCAAGTTCTTTTTCTGCAGTATCTGCCAGCCTCTCCACATTGCGATTTAAACGTCGCATATAGGTCACCACACTCTCTTGGTGGGTTTTTGTACCATCATTAAGGTTTTGCTGATTGGTAAATGCACTTTTCAAGAAAGACAATGTGGTTTCTTTAGCCCCTTGCTGCTGACGCCTTTGTGATCCAGAAGCTACATCAGCAGAGCCTTCGAGTTGATGGAAATATCCATTACACATCCTCGTGCATCTTCCGCCAACGCACTGGCCACTCCGAAATCCTCCGCACCGGCAATTCCACTGGTACTAGTTACCAGTCCCGTCAGCTGGATGACTTTCTCCTCAAGGGGGCTTATGCGCTGTAAGCGGCAGTGGCCTCCTCCCGTGCTCACCATTTCTTTTTTGTTTGAGGAGAGCTTCCGCTTAATATAGCTCTTCCAGTCAATCCACACCTAAATATATAAAAAATATATTTAACATATGCAACACATTCTTAAAATGTCATACATACCTTCTTCCATGCAGTGGCAGTTTTAGTTGGTGGCCCTACTGCATTGAGTGTGCTGGTCACTTCGTCCCAGAATGCCTGTACTTCCTCTTTCGTCCTTTTGTGGTAACCACTAGCAATGTCTGTCTTTGTTGCCAATAAATTGTACAATTCCTAATACTGCTGTGGTGTTGTTGCTTTCGACCTGCAATTGAAAAAAAATATTTATAAACATCATAAATAAAACCCTTAATTGCATTTTGTACTTACATTATTTTTAAATTACACAATTTTTCAAATTAAAACCACAATCGAAAAATTCTCCGCCACAGAATAAACAACTTAGAAAAACGTAGCTACGATCGTAATGCAGAATACATACAATCGAAAAGTTTCCGCATGCGGAACGGAACGAAACGCAGAATACCAAAGTTTGCCAAAACGGAGAAAATTCAATCGTGATCGAAATGCAGAATAGGGGTGAATATTTGAGTTTTGGCTGAAATTTCGATAGCATTTTAAACACTGCATTTATGAAACAAGATTTTTAAACGTTTAACCACGCATTTCTTGCCCGCGTCACAACTTGATTATTTCATACTTTATGTAATTTTATTTAAACATGGTTGGAATTTCTATAGTTAGATACAATAACATCATCAGACAACTGCTCGTGTATTGAAATATTCAACGAAGAGAGTAACAGAGAGAGCAGAGAAACGACGCGCTTCTCAAGTTTTCTCTGTTGGCATTCCACTCCATGAGTAAATTTTCTTCTCTATACAGTTGTATAAAATAGTATGTGTTAATACACTAACAGAGTACGTTACATTGGAAAAAATATGATATTTAATCTTAGCCTTCATACATCGTGCGTAAATACATATTAAAATAAATGCGTTCGTCAATAAGCAAAATATGCGTTATTAGTTTGGTGAAAATCCACATGTGCTTCATGAATCACCACTTCATCCACAAAAATAACTGTTTGGTGCGGTTTGCGTGCCGGCGGCGTCATTGGGCAATATTTTATCGTCGACAATAACAATCGTAACGTGACTGTGAATGGCGATCGTTATCACGCCATGATTACCCATTATTTTTGGCCCGATTTGGAAACATTCAACAGTACGGTGCCACAAGCACACGTTACAATCTATTTATTGAAGAGTAAGTTTGGTGAGCGTGTTATCTCAAGAAATGGACTAGTCAATTGCCCGCCTCGTTCGTGCGATTTAACGCCTCTAGACTTTTTTCTTTGGGGCAACGTCAAGCCGACGACATTGAACGGGAAATAACGGTCATTACGGCCGAAATGTGTGACCGAATCATCGAAAATTGGTTCCAACGAATCGGCCGCTGCCGACGTGCCCACGGTGACCATATGAGCGAAGTCGAGTTCCATTCATAAATATTTTGATTGTATTTCAAGTCGATCATAAAGTTTTGGAAATATCTCAAATGGTTTGCGTTTAATTTAAAAAAAGTTGTCAAGTATTTATTGGAAAACCCGTTATTTTCATAGGTTGCACATTCCCAGTAACAATTTCAGCTGTGTTTATCAAACCTCAGCAACATAATTCTTTTCTTGACGGTAAAACTTGAAACTTCCACAAGTGCGCTTCTATGCAGTCAAGAAAAATAGGAACAAGTTGGCAATTCTATGTAAAAATGAAACAACCAACTTTCCTTTTAATAGATGAAAAATCGGGCGTAACATTGTTGGCATTCAATAATTTTAAAAATCTCCTAAAGTAAAACTTTAGCGCGTTATTTAAAAACCGTACCAAGGTGGAAAATGCGAATTTTGGGTTGTTGAACAGCGCTAAATCTAGCGCGAAACGCCATAAATTGACAACGCTGGTCTCCTATTTCCGTTGGATAATTTATTTCGGAAAATATACGGCGAGATAATTCGGCAGTCTTTTGTGTCTGCCTGTTTAGTTGCCATAAACAGAAATTTGTAATTCTGTGTTGTAATATCAGTTGTGGCAAAATTTTTTAAAAAGAAAAAAAGCGGAATCAACTGTTCACCGGTTATTCGAAAATAACATATTTTCTAAAACCGATGTATGGTTAACCGGCCGCAATTCAGTTAACCGGTTTCGGTTTTGAATACACTAGAATATTGCGATTTTAATGCCCACCAATACATATCATCAGCTCCCTTCTCCACAAGTATTTAGGTATATCATCACACATTATATGGATAGCTAAATTTCAACTAAGCGAGAATTGTCTAAACTACTTCTGCGAAAACATTCGCAATAATACGTTGCCATAACCATCAATGTTCACAACATTTCTTTCCTAAAACAACATCTATGTATGGGAAGAAATGTCGTGAACATTGGTGGTTATGGCAAACTATTGTTGTTGATGTTTTCGCACAAGTAGGAGTTTAGACAATTCTCGCTTAGTTGAGATTTGTTTTTCCCTATAATGTATGATGACGTACCTAAATACTTGTGTAGAAGGAAGCTGATGATATGCCTTAGTGGGCATTCATTATTTAAATGATTTACTTTCAACTAGTTCACTTGTTCGGACGTGTTTTATCTAGCTCTCTAAAAGTTTGTGTTTTGATCGGAAAAAGTGTGTTTTATACATATATGTTGCCACTTTAAACTCTAAAAATCTTTTGACATAATTTAACTGCAAAATAATAACACCTTGTACATGTGGACCAACCAAAATATTCAATTATAGTTCATTTGAAACAAACTAAGACATTAAGCTCATAAATATAAACAAGGAAAAATTAAAAACAAAACAACAAAATAAGAGAACATAATGCCTAACACAAGCAAGGAGAACAACAACGGCGAACAAGAACCCAAAAATCTTCATTTAATCTTACCAAAGGGAAAAAGAGAAAGAGAAGATTATCTTTCAAACTCTTTGGCGGCTAACGTGTCGAAAACACCGCGTCTTTCTGACTCTCCATTGCGCCTATTGCAAATCGTGGATACCCGATTAGAGAAACAGGCAGAGAAAATGCAAACCCAATTAGGAGAATTGTTCATCGAAAGTGAAACACGTCTCTTAAGTGAAATAGACAAGAGAATAACCGAGATGAAATTAGATATTAACAACATCACCGAGCGCGTAACGAAACTAGAAACTATCACAAAGGAAATATTAGAAGCCAAATTGTTGGAGATAAAAAGAGACATTACAAACGTAGTTGAGAGGGTTTCTACAGTGGAAATCAATAATGTCAACGCGAATGGGGCTGCCAAGTCTGAAGACTTACAAATTGAACTGGCAAAATTACGCTCCAAAGTTTTGTAACATGAAAACGCTGCTGTTTCATGTGAACTTCGAATAAATAACATCCCATATTATTCGAATGAAAATCTCTGTGAGATGTTTAATTGTTTTTGCCAAATGCTAAATGTTCCGATACCGAAAGTAACTTGTATTTACCGTGTAAAAAGTAAAAATAATAATTCACCAGTTCCGACTATTCTCGTAAAACTTTCGTGTCCATATGAGAAAAACTACATTTTAAAATCAGTTGCTACATTTCGCCGCAATGGCAGAGATTTGCTAAGATTGAATATGTTGAACTTCGATTCTAATGAGGCTTTTTGTGTGAATGGGAATTTATCAAAGGCTAACTATGAAACATTTAATGCGGCCACAAAATTGAAAAAGCAAAAAACTATTTTCTCGGCGTTTACATTCCGTGGTATGGTTTCTTTCAGGAAAACTGAACACGATAAGCCTATCCTAATTAGGCAGATGGAAGAGCTGATGATTTGTTGTAATTTAAATTTTTAATCAAATATCAGAATCCGGTAATTTATCCATCAATTCAACAGTGTCTTCAAGCACCTGAACTTGATCAATAAGAGTAATTTTTTAATATGTTTTGCAATAAAACCGTAATTAGGTGTATCACAAATCAAGTAATTTTTAGTGTTGGGGTCTGTCAAGATATCCTTTGCAGTTTGAATTGATTTAGCTTCTTCATGGTTTAATGCACTTAGAACCTTTAAAATGTTTTCATAATTGTTGGCATAGTAATTAACTGCATCAAGCTATATTCCGCAACGTGTTGTTATAGGTTCTGGAGGTAATGCAAGGTCTGGAAACATTTGCTTAAAAAGTTCTTCCCCACATGGAGCTTCAAAGAATACCTTCTTGATATTAGGAATAGCTTTATTCACGTGTTAATATAAATTCGTTATACATTCACACAATCGATGGAGACCATGAGCAATACATTCCACATTCGTCACTTTTGGATATAATGCCACAATAGCTTTTGCAGCCTTTACCATGTATGTAGCTGCATCCGTCACAAAAAGCTAAACAAAATTGCTATTGAAGGTGACGTCCAGAATTTTGATGGCATCATCACAGAGTCGAGCAATTGTCGTGTAATTAGTCTTTTCCAAGGCTGCTGTATGTAGTAAACATTTCTCACGTGCAATTTCCTTGTCAGAACTTAATGCGCCAACTATAACGTTTGCCAAATTTCTGCCTGTCGCATCTATAGTTTCATCTTTGGGACCCATATAAATTGATTTTTTAATTTTGCTCGTACATATGTTGTCCATGCAGTCGTTCTATACGTTTTTTAAATGTTTAGATCGAAAAACTGTTTCAGGTGGCAGGTGGAACTTCCGACAAAAACAATTAGTTTGTCCGCTTGGTTTGGTTGGGTTTCGAGGTTGCTAAAGCTACTATTTAGCATCAATTAGTGTCTTGAGACACCATTTTGCATACCACATCACACCGGAAAGTCCAAAGAACCGTGTCTATATCCAACCTGTTAATCGGAGATACCTCATTAGATTCCCTAGATCTTTCTCGTCTATCTCAGTGAGGTTATGCAGGAAGGGACGGCCATAGTCTTCAGGCGTTTATTCATCAGCGCCGGATAACTGCAGAGGCTTCTTTGATGGCCACTATCTCCGTTTGGAAAACGCTGCACTTGTCTGGGAGTTTGAATGATAAATTGAGGTCTGCCTCTTCGAATAAAACACCCGAGCCGGTTCCACATTCCATTTTGGATCCGTCCGTAAATACTTTGGTGTCAAAACCTGTAAGTGGTTCGCCATTATCCCACTCTATTCTCTTGGAAAACCTGACATCGAATAGGTTATCGAACGTCAATGAAGGGGTGCAATAATCGGTTATTACATTGAGTCTCTTGAGATTGTCTGTAGTATACTCTCATGTCCATATGCGTTGCTCTTCCAGAGTCCAAGAGCGTTTAGTCGGGTGGCACTCCAGGCCGCACTAGCTGTGATGTGAAGGTCGATTGGTATACTATGAAGCATTGCATTAAGGGCTTCAGCTGGACACGTCCTCATTGCTCCTGTTATGCCGATGCAAGCTGATCTCTGTACTCTATACAACAGTTTCATGGTGGACGTCTTCCCTGCGACAGGCCACCATACCATTGTTTCATAGGAGAGTATTGGTGTGATTATGATAGTGTACATCCATAGCACCATTTTTGGTCGGAGACCCCACCGGCTTCCGAACATTTTCCGACAAGCGTAGTACGTAACGGTTGCCTTCTGTGCGCGGTGCTCTATGTTACGATTCCAGGAAATTTTAGGGTTTAGAATCACGCCCAAGTACTTGACGTGAGTTGACAGTGGAATCTCTATTCCACTTAGCCGAGGAGGATTAAACTTCGTGGTAAAAAGCATGATCTTAGTTTCCCTGGATTCACTCCAAGACCATTCCCAGTGGCCCAATCGTTAAGTGATTTCAAGGCCCCATTCATGATTTCGCCTAACACGGATGGGAACAAATCAGACACCATTATTACCACGTCATCCGCATACGCCACGGTTTTGATCCTCATATTGTCTAGTTTCAGTAGTATTTTGTTGATCACGAGTAACCATAGTAGGGGAGTTCCCCCATTCACTCGCTTTGATGACTCGCTGTTTCCCATAGAGGCGTTGATAATTCTGCTCTGTAGCATTTTCACTATCCAACCCTTGAGGAATGTTTCCACGCCCAGATCTTCAAGTGATTCTTCTATAGCCGCTGAGCTCACGTTATTGAATGCACCCTCTATATCCAAGAAGGCCGCGAGGGTATATTGTTTGTGTTCCAAGGACCTCTCAATATTTCTGACGACTTCGTGCAGGGCTGTGAGATATGCATGAGCGGCCTTTTAGATATGCATGTTTGCTGCGTGATATTTTGGGCGATCCATTCATCTTCTTGCGGATGTGTGCGTCGATTATCCTTTCAAGCGTTTTCAGAAGAAACGTTGAGAGACTGATCGGTCTGAAATCCTTCGTGCTCTCATGACTCCGTCTCGCCGCCGTGGGAATGAAGATCACACTTACCTGACTCCAACTTTTTGGTACGAAGTTAAGAGTCAGGCAGGATCGGAATATAATACAGAGCCACGGCCTAATTATGACCTCCGCGCATTGCAGCATCTTTGGTATAATACCATCTGGGCCCGGAGATTTATATGATGAGAAGCTATTGATGGCCCAGGATATTCTGTCTGGACTGATTATATCCTCTATAGCATAAGTATCCGAGTATTGGGTTGATAATGCCGCCACCTCCCTGGATGTGTTCTCGCAGCCCGTTAAGTGAGTTTTCAGGAGTATCCCGTCGTCCCGTCATCCCTCCTCACATAGGTGGTATTTGAGTGCCACTTGGCCATTATTTTGCTCAGTCTTGCTGTGTCATTTGTGTTCCCCATCGATCCATTTCATCAATGGTTGTGTTTTTTTGTCGCTGCCGAAATTAAAAGCACACACAAGCTGGTATGAAAATGCTTTTTCGTTCAAAATAGCAATTCTTCAAAAAACCTTCGATTGCTATTTCATGTGCTCTTTTATGTCCATTCTATTGCTTTTTCATATCAGCTTGTGTGTGCTTTTAGTTTCGGCATCGACAAAAAAGCACAATCATTGACGCCATGCAATTGCTTTTGAGTTATTACATGTTGTTTTCTCTAGCAACAGAAGTAGCTGGTGGACAACATTCAAAGCAATGCATAATCGATCAAAACATGCTTTTGTATGAAACAAAAAGCCAGCTGACTGCTTTTCCTGATGCTTGTCTGAGTTTTGGTAGCTGTAGGCTTTGTATTAGTTGGTGCTATTAATGTATGGAACTGAATTACGAAAAGCGACAGATGGATAATATATGTACATTTCTATTGCTAATGAAATTGTATAATCACCCCTATTCTGCATTTCGATTACGCTCCCGCATTACGTTACGCATCGATCGAAAATTGGTATTCCACCAAAAAACCTAATCGAAAGAATAAGAAGAAGACAAGTGTGTTTTCACAATAAGCTGTTAGCCTCTAGATCGTGCGAGATCGAAACAGAAAACAAGCAATTTTGCAAACATTGTAACAAAAAGTTAAATTTCTACAAAACCAAAATAAAAAGTGAAGAAAATTAAACAGTGATTTAATAGTGAAAACAATTTAAACATTGTGAACTTTAATATACTTTAATATAAAAGACAGCAGGTGAACTTTAATATGTATTTTTTGTATTTTATATGTATTTTTTGTTGCAGCAACTTCTCCTTAATTTTGTTGTGCCCCTGCTTCTCTGCAAGTTCTTTTTCTGCAGTATCTGCCAGCCTCTCCACATTGCGATTTAAACGTCGCATATAGGTCACCACACTCTCTTGGTGGGTTTTTGTACCATCATTAAGGTTTTGCTGATTGGTAAATGCACTTTTCAAGAAAGACAATGTGGTTTCTTTAGCCCCTTGCTGCTGACGCCTTTGTGATCCAGAAGCTACATCAGCAGAGCCTTCGAGTTGATGGAAATATCCATTACACATCCTCGTGCATCTTCCGCCAACGCACTGGCCACTCCGAAATCCTCCGCACCGGCAATTCCACTGGTACTAGTTACCAGTCCCGTCAGCTGGATGACTTTCTCCTCAAGGGGGCTTATGCGCTGTAAGCGGCAGTGGCCTCCTCCCGTGCTCACCATTTCTTTTTTGTTTGAGGAGAGCTTCCGCTTAATATAGCTCTTCCAGTCAATCCACACCTAAATATATAAAAAATATATTTAACATATGCAACACATTCTTAAAATGTCATACATACCTTCTTCCATGCAGTGGCAGTTTTAGTTGGTGGCCCTACTGCATTGAGTGTGCTGGTCACTTCGTCCCAGAATGCCTGTACTTCCTCTTTCGTCCTTTTGTGGTAACCACTAGCAATGTCTGTCTTTGTTGCCAATAAATTGTACAATTCCTAATACTGCTGTGGTGTTGTTGCTTTCGACCTGCAATTGAAAAAAAATATTTATAAACATCATAAATAAAACCCTTAATTGCATTTTGTACTTACATTATTTTTAAATTACACAATTTTTCAAATTAAAACCACAATCGAAAAATTCTCCGCCACAGAATAAACAACTTAGAAAAACGTAGCTACGATCGTAATGCAGAATACATACAATCGAAAAGTTTCCGCATGCGGAACGGAACGAAACGCAGAATACCAAAGTTTGCCAAAATGGAGAAAATTCAATCGTGATCGAAATGCAGAATAGGGGTGAATATTTGAGTTTTGGCTGAAATTTCGATAGCATTTTAAACACTGCATTTATGAAACAAGATTTTTAAACGTTTACCACGCATTTCTTGCCCGCGTCACAACTTGATTATTTCATACTTTATGTAATTTTATTTAAACATGGTTGGAATTTCTATAGTTAGATACAATAACATCATCAGACAACTGCTCGTGTATTGAAATATTCAACGAAGAGAGTAACAGAGAGAGCAGAGAAACGACGCGCTTCTCAAGTTTTCTCTGTTGGCATTCCACTCCATGAGTAAATTTTCTTCTCTATACAGTTGTATAAAATAGTATGTGTTAATACACTAACAGAGTACGTTACATTGGAAAAAATATGATATTTAATCTTAGCCTTCATACATATAATAACAAAAGAACGAATGAGTGATCGTGCGTAAATACATATTAAAATAAATGCGTTCGTCAATAAGCAAAATATGCGTTATTAGTTTGGTGAAAATCCACATGTGCTTCATGAATCACCACTTCATCCACAAAAATAACTGTTTGGTGCGGTTTGCGTGCCGGCGGCGTCATTGGGCAATATTTTATCGTCGACAATAACAATCGTAACGTGACTGTGAATGGCGATCGTTATCACGCCATGATTACCCATTATTTTTGGCCCGATTTGGAAACATTCAACAGTACGGTGCCACAAGCACACGTTACAATCTATTTATTGAAGAGTAAGTTTGGTGAGCGTGTTATCTCAAGAAATGGACTAGTCAATTGCCCGCCTCGTTCGTGCGATTTAACGCCTCTAGACTTTTTTCTTTGGGGCAACGTCAAGCCGACGACATTGAACGGGAAATAACGGTCATTACGGCCGAAATGTGTGACCGAATCATCGAAAATTGGTTCCAACGAATCGGCCGCTGCCGACGTGCCCACGGTGACCATATGAGCGAAGTCGAGTTCCATTCATAAATATTTTGATTGTATTTCAAGTCGATCATAAAGTTTTGGAAATATCTCAAATGGTTTGCGTTTAATTTAAAAAAAGTTGTCAAGTATTTATTGGAAAACCCGTTATTTTCATAGGTTGCACATTCCCAGTAACAATTTCAGCTGTGTTTATCAAACCTCAGCAACATAATTCTTTTCTTGACGGTAAAACTTGAAACTTCCACAAGTGCGCTTCTATGCAGTCAAGAAAAATAGGAACAAGTTGGCAATTCTATGTAAAAATGAAACAACCAACTTTCCTTTTAATAGATGAAAAATCGGGCGTAACATTGTTGGCATTCAATAATTTTAAAAATCTCCTAAAGTAAAACTTTAGCGCGTTATTTAAAAACCGTACCAAGGTGGAAAATGCGAATTTTGGGTTGTTGAACAGCGCTAAATCTAGCGCGAAACGCCATAAATTGACAACGCTGGTCTCCTATTTCCGTTGGATAATTTATTTCGGAAAATATACGGCGAGATAATTCGGCAGTCTTTTGTGTCTGCCTGTTTAGTTGCCATAAACAGAAATTTGTAATTCTGTGTTGTAATATCAGTTGTGGCAAAATTTTTTAAAAAGAAAAAAAGCGGAATCAACTGTTCACCGGTTATTCGAAAATAACATATTTTCTAAAACCGATGTATGGTTAACCGGCCGCAATTCAGTTAACCGGTTTCGGTTTTGAATACACTAGAATATTGCGATTTTAATGCCCACCAATACATATCATCAGCTCCCTTCTCCACAAGTATTTAGGTATATCATCACACATTATATGGATAGCTAAATTTCAACTAAGCGAGAATTGTCTAAACTACTTCTGCGAAAACATTCGCAATAATACGTTGCCATAACCATCAATGTTCACAACATTTCTTTCCTAAAACAACATCTATGTATGGGAAGAAATGTCGTGAACATTGGTGGTTATGGCAAACTATTGTTGTTGATGTTTTCGCACAAGTAGGAGTTTAGACAATTCTCGCTTAGTTGAGATTTGTTTTTCCCTATAATGTATGATGACGTACCTAAATACTTGTGTAGAAGGAAGCTGATGATATGCCTTAGTGGGCATTCATTATTTAAATGATTTACTTTCAACTAGTTCACTTGTTCGGACGTGTTTTATCTAGCTCTCTAAAAGTTTGTGTTTTGATCGGAAAAAGTGTGTTTTATACATATATGTTGCCACTTTAAACTCTAAAAATCTTTTGACATAATTTAACTGCAAAATAATAACACCTTGTACATGTGGACCAACCAAAATATTCAATTATAGTTCATTTGAAACAAACTAAGACATTAAGCTCATAAATATAAACAAGGAAAAATTAAAAACAAAACAACAAAATAAGAGAACATAATGCCTAACACAAGCAAGGAGAACAACAACGGCGAACAAGAACCCAAAAATCTTCATTTAATCTTACCAAAGGGAAAAAGAGAAAGAGAAGATTATCTTTCAAACTCTTTGGCGGCTAACGTGTCGAAAACACCGCGTCTTTCTGACTCTCCATTGCGCCTATTGCAAATCGTGGATACCCGATTAGAGAAACAGGCAGAGAAAATGCAAACCCAATTAGGAGAATTGTTCATCGAAAGTGAAACACGTCTCTTAAGTGAAATAGACAAGAGAATAACCGAGATGAAATTAGATATTAACAACATCACCGAGCGCGTAACGAAACTAGAAACTATCACAAAGGAAATATTAGAAGCCAAATTGTTGGAGATAAAAAGAGACATTACAAACGTAGTTGAGAGGGTTTCTACAGTGGAAATCAATAATGTCAACGCGAATGGGGCTGCCAAGTCTGAAGACTTACAAATTGAACTGGCAAAATTACGCTCCAAAGTTTTGTAACATGAAAACGCTGCTGTTTCATGTGAACTTCGAATAAATAACATCCCATATTATTCGAATGAAAATCTCTGTGAGATGTTTAATTGTTTTTGCCAAATGCTAAATGTTCCGATACCGATAGTAACTTGTATTTACCGTGTAAAAAGTAAAAATAATAATTCACCAGTTCCGACTATTCTCGTAAAACTTTCGTGTCCATATGAGAAAAACTACATTTTAAAATCAGTTGCTACATTTCGCCGCAATGGCAGAGATTTGCTAAGATTGAATATGTTGAACTTCGATTCTAATGAGGCTTTTTGTGTGAATGGGAATTTATCAAAGGCTAACTATGAAACATTTAATGCGGCCACAAAATTGAAAAAGCAAAAAACTATTTTCTCGGCGTTTACATTCCGTGGTATGGTTTCTTTCAGGAAAACTGAACACGATAAGCCTATCCTAATTAGGCAGATGGAAGAGCTGATGATTTGTTGTAATTTAAATTTTTAATCAAATATCAGAATCCGGTAATTTATCCATCAATTCAACAGTGTCTTCAAGCACCTGAACTTGATCAATAAGAGTAATTTTTTAATATGTTTTGCAATAAAACCGTAATTAGGTGTATCACAAATCAAGTAATTTTTAGTGTTGGGGTCTGTCAAGATATCCTTTGCAGTTTGAATTGATTTAGCTTCTTCATGGTTTAATGCACTTAGAACCTTTAAAATGTTTTCATAATTGTTGGCATAGTAATTAACTGCATCAAGCTATATTCCGCAACGTGTTGTTATAGGTTCTGGAGGTAATGCAAGGTCTGGAAACATTTGCTTAAAAAGTTCTTCCCCACATGGAGCTTCAAAGAATACCTTCTTGATATTAGGAATAGCTTTATTCACGTGTTAATATAAATTCGTTATACATTCACACAATCGATGGAGACCATGAGCAATACATTCCACATTCGTCACTTTTGGATATAATGCCACAATAGCTTTTGCAGCCTTTACCATGTATGTAGCTGCATCCGTCACAAAAAGCTAAACAAAATTGCTATTGAAGGTGACGTCCAGAATTTTGATGGCATCATCACAGAGTCGAGCAATTGTCGTGTAATTAGTCTTTTCCAAGGCTGCTGTATGTAGTAAACATTTCTCACGTGCAATTTCCTTGTCAGAACTTAATGCGCCAACTATAACGTTTGCCAAATTTCTGCCTGTCGCATCTATAGTTTCATCTTTGGGACCCATATAAATTGATTTTTTAATTTTGCTCGTACATATGTTGTCCATGCAGTCGTTCTATACGTTTTTTAAATGTTTAGATCGAAAAACTGTTTCAGGTGGCAGGTGGAACTTCCGACAAAAACAATTAGTTTGTCCGCTTGGTTTGGTTGGGTTTCGAGGTTGCTAAAGCTACTATTTAGCATCAATTAGTGTCTTGAGACACCATTTTGCATACCACATCACACCGGAAAGTCCAAAGAACCGTGTCTATATCCAACCTGTTAATCGGAGATACCTCATTAGATTCCCTAGATCTTTCTCGTCTATCTCAGTGAGGTTATGCAGGAAGGGACGGCCATAGTCTTCAGGCGTTTATTCATCAGCGCCGGATAACTGCAGAGGCTTCTTTGATGGCCACTATCTCCGTTTGGAAAACGCTGCACTTGTCTGGGAGTTTGAATGATAAATTGAGGTCTGCCTCTTCGAATAAAACACCCGAGCCGGTTCCACATTCCATTTTGGATCCGTCCGTAAATACTTTGGTGTCAAAACCTGTAAGTGGTTCGCCATTATCCCACTCTATTCTCTTGGAAAACCTGACATCGAATAGGTTATCGAACGTCAATGAAGGGGTGCAATAATCGGTTATTACATTGAGTCTCTTGAGATTGTCTGTAGTATACTCTCATGTCCATATGCGTTGCTCTTCCAGAGTCCAAGAGCGTTTAGTCGGGTGGCACTCCAGGCCGCACTAGCTGTGATGTGAAGGTCGATTGGTATACTATGAAGCATTGCATTAAGGGCTTCAGCTGGACACGTCCTCATTGCTCCTGTTATGCCGATGCAAGCTGATCTCTGTACTCTATACAACAGTTTCATGGTGGACGTCTTCCCTGCGACAGGCCACCATACCATTGTTTCATAGGAGAGTATTGGTGTGATTATGATAGTGTACATCCATAGCACCATTTTTGGTCGGAGACCCCACCGGCTTCCGAACATTTTCCGACAAGCGTAGTACGTAACGGTTGCCTTCTGTGCGCGGTGCTCTATGTTACGATTCCAGGAAATTTTAGGGTTTAGAATCACGCCCAAGTACTTGACGTGAGTTGACAGTGGAATCTCTATTCCACTTAGCCGAGGAGGATTAAACTTCGTGGTAAAAAGCATGATCTTAGTTTCCCTGGATTCACTCCAAGACCATTCCCAGTGGCCCAATCGTTAAGTGATTTCAAGGCCCCATTCATGATTTCGCCTAACACGGATGGGAACAAATCAGACACCATTATTACCACGTCATCCGCATACGCCACGGTTTTGATCCTCATATTGTCTAGTTTCAGTAGTATTTTGTTGATCACGAGTAACCATAGTAGGGGAGTTCCCCCATTCACTCGCTTTGATGACTCGCTGTTTCCCATAGAGGCGTTGATAATTCTGCTCTGTAGCATTTTCACTATCCAACCCTTGAGGAATGTTTCCACGCCCAGATCTTCAAGTGATTCTTCTATAGCCGCTGAGCTCACGTTATTGAATGCACCCTCTATATCCAAGAAGGCCGCGAGGGTATATTGTTTGTGTTCCAAGGACCTCTCAATATTTCTGACGACTTCGTGCAGGGCTGTGAGATATGCATGAGCGGCCTTTTAGATATGCATGTTTGCTGCGTGATATTTTGGGCGATCCATTCATCTTCTTGCGGATGTGTGCGTCGATTATCCTTTCAAGCGTTTTCAGAAGAAACGTTGAGAGACTGATCGGTCTGAAATCCTTCGTGCTCTCATGACTCCGTCTCGCCGCCGTGGGAATGAAGATCACACTTACCTGACTCCAACTTTTTGGTACGAAGTTAAGAGTCAGGCAGGATCGGAATATAATACAGAGCCACGGCCTAATTATGACCTCCGCGCATTGCAGCATCTTTGGTATAATACCATCTGGGCCCGGAGATTTATATGATGAGAAGCTATTGATGGCCCAGGATATTCTGTCTGGACTGATTATATCCTCTATAGCATAAGTATCCGAGTATTGGGTTGATAATGCCGCCACCTCCCTGGATGTGTTCTCGCAGCCCGTTAAGTGAGTTTTCAGGAGTATCCCGTCGTCCCGTCATCCCTCCTCACATAGGTGGTATTTGAGTGCCACTTGGCCATTATTTTGCTCAGTCTTGCTGTGTCATTTGTGTTCCCCATCGATCCATTTCATCAATGATTGTGTTTTTTTGTCGCTGCCGAAATTAAAAGCACACACAAGCTGGTATGAAAATGCTTTTTCGTTCAAAATAGCAATTCTTCAAAAAACCTTCGATTGCTATTTCATGTGCTCTTTTATGTCCATTCTATTGCTTTTTCATATCAGCTTGTGTGTGCTTTTAGTTTCGGCATCGACAAAAAAGCACAATCATTGACGCCATGCAATTGCTTTTGAGTTATTACATGTTGTTTTCTCTAGCAACAGAAGTAGCTGGTGGACAACATTCAAAGCAATGCATAATCGATCAAAACATGCTTTTGTATGAAACAAAAAGCCAGCTGACTGCTTTTCCTGATGCTTGTCTGAGTTTTGGTAGCTGTAGGCTTTGTATTAGTTGGTGCTATTAATGTATGGAACTGAATTACGAAAAGCGACAGATGGATAATATATGTACATTTCTATTGCTAATGAAATTGTATAATCACCCCTATTCTGCATTTCGATTACGCTCCCGCATTACGTTACGCATCGATCGAAAATTGGTATTCCACCAAAAAACCTAATCGAAAGAATAAGAAGAAGACAAGTGTGTTTTCACAATAAGCTGTTAGCCTCTAGATCGTGCGAGATCGAAACAGAAAACAAGCAATTTTGCAAACATTGTAACAAAAAGTTAAATTTCTACAAAACCAAAATAAAAAGTGAAGAAAATTAAACAGTGATTTAATAGTGAAAACAATTTAAACATTGTGAACTTTAATATACTTTAATATAAAAGACAGCAGGTGAACTTTAATATGTATTTTTTGTATTTTATATGTATTTTTTGTTGCAGCAACTTCTCCTTAATTTTGTTGTGCCCCTGCTTCTCTGCAAGTTCTTTTTCTGCAGTATCTGCCAGCCTCTCCACATTGCGATTTAAACGTCGCATATAGGTCACCACACTCTCTTGGTGGGTTTTTGTACCATCATTAAGGTTTTGCTGATTGGTAAATGCACTTTTCAAGAAAGACAATGTGGTTTCTTTAGCCCCTTGCTGCTGACGCCTTTGTGATCCAGAAGCTACATCAGCAGAGCCTTCGAGTTGATGGAAATATCCATTACACATCCTCGTGCATCTTCCGCCAACGCACTGGCCACTCCGAAATCCTCCGCACCGGCAATTCCACTGGTACTAGTTACCAGTCCCGTCAGCTGGATGACTTTCTCCTCAAGGGGGCTTATGCGCTGTAAGCGGCAGTGGCCTCCTCCCGTGCTCACCATTTCTTTTTTGTTTGAGGAGAGCTTCCGCTTAATATAGCTCTTCCAGTCAATCCACACCTAAATATATAAAAAATATATTTAACATATGCAACACATTCTTAAAATGTCATACATACCTTCTTCCATGCAGTGGCAGTTTTAGTTGGTGGCCCTACTGCATTGAGTGTGCTGGTCACTTCGTCCCAGAATGCCTGTACTTCCTCTTTCGTCCTTTTGTGGTAACCACTAGCAATGTCTGTCTTTGTTGCCAATAAATTGTACAATTCCTAATACTGCTGTGGTGTTGTTGCTTTCGACCTGCAATTGAAAAAAAATATTTATAAACATCATAAATAAAACCCTTAATTGCATTTTGTACTTACATTATTTTTAAATTACACAATTTTTCAAATTAAAACCACAATCGAAAAATTCTCCGCCACAGAATAAACAACTTAGAAAAACGTAGCTACGATCGTAATGCAGAATACATACAATCGAAAAGTTTCCGCATGCGGAACGGAACGAAACGCAGAATACCAAAGTTGCCAAAACGGAGAAAATTCAATCGTGATCGAAATGCAGAATAGGGGTGAATATTTGAGTTTTGGCTGAAATTTCGATAGCATTTTAAACACTGCATTTATGAAACAAGATTTTTAAACGTTTAACCACGCATTTCTTGCCCGCGTCACAACTTGATTATTTCATACTTTATGTAATTTTATTTAAACATGGTTGGAATTTCTATAGTTAGATACAATAACATCATCAGACAACTGCTCGTGTATTGAAATATTCAACGAAGAGAGTAACAGAGAGAGCAGAGAAACGACGCGCTTCTCAAGTTTTCTCTGTTGGCATTCCACTCCATGAGTAAATTTTCTTCTCTATACAGTTGTATAAAATAGTATGTGTTAATACACTAACAGAGTACGTTACATTGGAAAAAATATGATATTTAATCTTAGCCTTCATACATATAATAACAAAAGAACGAATGAGTGATCGTGCGTAAATACATATTAAAATAAATGCGTTCGTCAATAAGCAAAATATGCGTTATTAGTTTGGTGAAAATCCACATGTGCTTCATGAATCACCACTTCATCCACAAAAATAACTGTTTGGTGCGGTTTGCGTGCCGGCGGCGTCATTGGGCAATATTTTATCGTCGACAATAACAATCGTAACGTGACTGTGAATGGCGATCGTTATCACGCCATGATTACCCATTATTTTTGGCCCGATTTGGAAACATTCAACAGTACGGTGCCACAAGCACACGTTACAATCTATTTATTGAAGAGTAAGTTTGGTGAGCGTGTTATCTCAAGAAATGGACTAGTCAATTGCCCGCCTCGTTCGTGCGATTTAACGCCTCTAGACTTTTTTCTTTGGGGCAACGTCAAGCCGACGACATTGAACGGGAAATAACGGTCATTACGGCCGAAATGTGTGACCGAATCATCGAAAATTGGTTCCAACGAATCGGCCGCTGCCGACGTGCCCACGGTGACCATATGAGCGAAGTCGAGTTCCATTCATAAATATTTTGATTGTATTTCAAGTCGATCATAAAGTTTTGGAAATATCTCAAATGGTTTGCGTTTAATTTAAAAAAAGTTGTCAAGTATTTATTGGAAAACCCGTTATTTTCATAGGTTGCACATTCCCAGTAACAATTTCAGCTGTGTTTATCAAACCTCAGCAACATAATTCTTTTCTTGACGGTAAAACTTGAAACTTCCACAAGTGCGCTTCTATGCAGTCAAGAAAAATAGGAACAAGTTGGCAATTCTATGTAAAAATGAAACAACCAACTTTCCTTTTAATAGATGAAAAATCGGGCGTAACATTGTTGGCATTCAATAATTTTAAAAATCTCCTAAAGTAAAACTTTAGCGCGTTATTTAAAAACCGTACCAAGGTGGAAAATGCGAATTTTGGGTTGTTGAACAGCGCTAAATCTAGCGCGAAACGCCATAAATTGACAACGCTGGTCTCCTATTTCCGTTGGATAATTTATTTCGGAAAATATACGGCGAGATAATTCGGCAGTCTTTTGTGTCTGCCTGTTTAGTTGCCATAAACAGAAATTTGTAATTCTGTGTTGTAATATCAGTTGTGGCAAAATTTTTTAAAAAGAAAAAAAGCGGAATCAACTGTTCACCGGTTATTCGAAAATAACATATTTTCTAAAACCGATGTATGGTTAACCGGCCGCAATTCAGTTAACCGGTTTCGGTTTTGAATACACTAGAATATTGCGATTTTAATGCCCACCAATACATATCATCAGCTCCCTTCTCCACAAGTATTTAGGTATATCATCACACATTATATGGATAGCTAAATTTCAACTAAGCGAGAATTGTCTAAACTACTTCTGCGAAAACATTCGCAATAATACGTTGCCATAACCATCAATGTTCACAACATTTCTTTCCTAAAACAACATCTATGTATGGGAAGAAATGTCGTGAACATTGGTGGTTATGGCAAACTATTGTTGTTGATGTTTTCGCACAAGTAGGAGTTTAGACAATTCTCGCTTAGTTGAGATTTGTTTTTCCCTATAATGTATGATGACGTACCTAAATACTTGTGTAGAAGGAAGCTGATGATATGCCTTAGTGGGCATTCATTATTTAAATGATTTACTTTCAACTAGTTCACTTGTTCGGACGTGTTTTATCTAGCTCTCTAAAAGTTTGTGTTTTGATCGGAAAAAGTGTGTTTTATACATATATGTTGCCACTTTAAACTCTAAAAATCTTTTGACATAATTTAACTGCAAAATAATAACACCTTGTACATGTGGACCAACCAAAATATTCAATTATAGTTCATTTGAAACAAACTAAGACATTAAGCTCATAAATATAAACAAGGAAAAATTAAAAACAAAACAACAAAATAAGAGAACATAATGCCTAACACAAGCAAGGAGAACAACAACGGCGAACAAGAACCCAAAAATCTTCATTTAATCTTACCAAACGGAAAAAGAGAAAGAGAAGATTATCTTTCAAACTCTTTGGCGGCTAACGTGTCGAAAACACCGCGTCTTTCTGACTCTCCATTGCACCTATTGCAAATCGTGGATACCCGATTAGAGAAACAGGCAGAGAAAATGCAAACCCAATTAGGAGAATTGTTCATCGAAAGTGAAACACGTCTCTTAAGTGAAATAGACAAGAGAATAACCGAGATGAAATTAGATATTAACAACATCACCGAGCGCGTAACGAAACTAGAAACTATCACAAAGGAAATATTAGAAGCCAAATTGTTGGAGATAAAAAGAGACATTACAAACGTAGTTGAGAGGGTTTCTACAGTGGAAATCAATAATGTCAACGCGAATGGGGCTGCCAAGTCTGAAGACTTACAAATTGAACTGGCAAAATTACGCTCCAAAGTTTTGTAACATGAAAACGCTGCTGTTTCATGTGAACTTCGAATAAATAACATCCCATATTATTCGAATGAAAATCTCTGTGAGATGTTTAATTGTTTTTGCCAAATGCTAAATGTTCCGATACCGAAAGTAACTTGTATTTACCGTGTAAAAAGTAAAAATAATAATTCACCAGTTCCGACTATTCTCGTAAAACTTTCGTGTCCATATGAGAAAAACTACATTTTAAAATCAGTTGCTACATTTCGCCGCAATGGCAGAGATTTGCTAAGATTGAATATGTTGAACTTCGATTCTAATGAGGCTTTTTGTGTGAATGGGAATTTATCAAAGGCTAACTATGAAACATTTAATGCGGCCACAAAATTGAAAAAGCAAAAAACTATTTTCTCGGCGTTTACATTCCGTGGTATGGTTTCTTTCAGGAAAACTGAACACGATAAGCCTATCCTAATTAGGCAGATGGAAGAGCTGAAAACGTTTTTTCGTGATGACGACGATGCACTGTAGGAAGATTGAGCAATGTTCACCACATATTACAGCAATCTTCATGCTAAGTTCCTATTATTATTATTTTCATTTTTATTGTCATTTAATGTTATTTTTTGAAGATTTTAAGACTATATTATTCGAACACTTCAAAATTTTTTACCAATTTTAGTCTTCCTATTTTCATTTTGTGCGGAAAATGTGTCGATTTTTCAAAAAATTATTTAATCATTCTTAATAATTTGTTTCTATTTTTTCGACCTTTATTTGATTAATTATTAGGTCTCTTCCGCTTTAGGTCTCTTCCGATTTCATAAAACTTTTTTGTTCTTTTCGATATTTCGATTTCCTTTGGACATCTTCTTCAGGAAACTTTTTATATTAATTGTAACAAACAAACATCAATACAAATTAAAATGAAAATTTTTGACAAATTGTGATAAGTAATACTATTTATACATATTATAATACAGTAAAGTTTACAAAAAAAAGAAATATTAAATTGAACAAAATTTTAAAATATTTTAAGACATTTGTGTTAATTTATCCTATTATTAACCTATTTCTTTTTATTAATTAAAATTCTACCATTTTAAGTGAAACTGATAAAAACTTGCGAAAATTAGCGAAAAATTACCAAAATTTTAAAAAAGTTACAAAATTACCTAATAATCACTATAACCAAAAGAAATGGCCAAACCACCAAATTCGCGAAAATCCGCAAATCCTTGCCAACCCCATTATGACAACGATTTCCAACATTAATTAAAAATCGCCAAAGCTCTAAAGAGTAAGAAATCTCACAAAATCACTAACATTGAAAAATTTTCGAGAAATTGCAAACTTAATAATAAACTCTAAAATTTCCTAAATTGTTAAAAATAAAACCGCGAGACTTCAAAACTTCGCGGCCTTTGTTTTAATTTCCCCTATTATTAACATTTTTATTTAATAAATATCTATAATTTTGAGCTAAGTTATCTGTGTCTACTTTAAAATTTATCCTTTTTTCAAATGGAACATTATTAATCTGTAACATTTCTAACATATATCTACGTTTTTATAATTCTCTGTGCTTAAAATAGATGTATTTTCGAAATCTGGATAGTGATTGAAATCTCCACAGTGAGTTGATAACGCTGTTTTCGTTGTTGAATTATAATTCCTACACTTTTGGTCATGTCTATGTCCTCCTATTCTTGTTTTTAATTTAGTCCCTGTTGTTCCTACATATACCTTCTCACACTGTCCAATATCATTACCACCACACGGCATTTTATATACTAAACTTGACATATCTGATTTTTTTAATCTATCTTTAGTTTTCGTAAATAATCTACCAACATTATTATTTATCTTATGTGCCATTTTATATTTCCCTTTGTTATATATGTTTGAGTTTTCTACCCTTTCCGAAAACCCAGGTACATAAGTTAATGATTTATAAACTTTCGGTTCTAAAATTTCATCCCCATTGCGGGATTTTCTAATATTGTATTGTATTATTAATTTGCAAATGAGTTTATTAGGAAAACTATTATCAATTAATATATTTCCAATTATTTCTTTATTTTTCTTATGGAATCTATTATCACTTATTTTTAATACTCTGTTGTCTATTAGATTTTTGGCTGTGTTAATAATAATTCTTTTCGGGTGTTTGAAAAATAATTTATAATACTACCTGCCGAAGTTGGTCTTTGATACCAATCTGTTAATAATTTATTTCCCTTCCTTATCACTAATGTGTCCAAATATGAAATTGAAGAATTCACTTCTTTTTCAATAGTAAACTTGATGCTTTGATCAAATGAGTTCAAAGTTGTTAATAAAATGTCAATCTCATTCTCTTTCACTATACAAAATTAATACAATAAATAATAATGTTGGTAGATTATTTACGAAAACTAAAGATTGATTAAAAAAATCAGATATGTCAAATTTAGTATATAAAATACCATGTGGTGGTAATGATATTGAACAGTGTGAGAAGGTATATATAGGAACAACAGGGACTAAATTAAAAACGAGAATAGCTGGACATAGACATGACCAAAACTATAGGAATTATAATTCAACAACGAAAACAGCGTTATCAACTCACTGTAGAGATTTCAATTACTATCCAGATTTCCAAAATACATCTATTCTCAACACAGAGAATTATAAAAAACGTAGATATATGTTAGAAATGTTACAGATTAATAATGTTCCATTTGAAAAAAGGATAAATTTTAAAGTAGACACAGATAACTTAGCTCAAAATTATAGATATTTATTAAATAAAAATAAAAATGTTAATAATAGGGGAAATTAAAACAAAGGCCGCGAAGTTTTGAAGTCTCGCGGTTTTATTTTTAACAATTTAGGAAATTTTAGAGTTTATTATTAAGTTTGCAATTTCTCGAAAATTTTTCAATGTTAGTGATTTTGTGAGATTTCTTACTCTTTAGAGCTTTGGCGATTTTTAATTAATGTTGGAAATCGTTGTCATAATGGGGTTGGCAAGGATTTGCGGATTTTCGCGAATTTGGTGGTTTGGTCATTTCTTTTGGTTATAGTGATTATTAGGTAATTTTGTAACTTGTTTAAAATTTTGGTAATTTTTCGCTAATTTTCGCAAGTTTTTATCAGTTTCACTTAAAATGGTAGAATTTTAATTAATAAAAACAATTAGGTTAATAATAGGATAAATTAACACAAATTTTAATTTTAAGTTTTGAAGTCTCGCGGTTTTATTTTTAACAATTTAGGAAATTTTAGAGTTTATTATTAAGTTTGCAATTTCTCGAAAATTTTTCAATGTTAGTGATTTTGTGAGATTTCTTACTCTTTAGAGCTTTGGCGATTTTTAATTAATGTTGGAAATCGTTGTCATAATGGGGTTGGCAAGGATTTGCGGATTTTCGCGAATTTGGTGGTTTGGTCATTTCTTTTGGTTATAGTGATTATTAGGTAATTTTGTAACTTGTTTAAAATTTTGGTAATTTTTCGCTAATTTTCGCAAGTTTTTATCAGTTTCACTTAAAATGGTAGAATTTTAATTAATAAAAACAATTAGGTTAATAATAGGATAAATTAACACAAATTTATTTTAAAATTTTGTTCAATTTAATATTTCTACTTTTTGTAAACTTTAAGTAAAGTACTGTATTATAATATGAATAAATAAATATTACTTTTCACAATTTGTCAAACATTTTAATTTGTATTGATGTTTGTTTGTTATAATTAATATAAAAACTTTCCTGAAGAAGATGTCCAAAGGAAATCGAAATATCGAAAAGAACAAAAAAGTTTTATGAAATCGGAAGAGACCTAAAGCTGGAACAATTAGTCGAGAATAATTAATCATTCTTATAAATGTTGCTGTGATTATATTTTGATTACTCAATTTCATGACTCCACTTAGCGTATCATGTTCCAGCGAGGTAATGATGGATTTGTTTAAAATTCTTGCCAAACAAAGAAATGGCTTAAATGTATGTCACATAAATGCGCAAAGTTTGAAAAACAAAATTGATGAACTTAGATTAACCTTTGAAAATTCTCTAGTTGATGTAATCTGCATATCTGAAACCTGGTTAGACGATACAATTCCTGACAGTCTGGTAGCGCTGAATGGATATAAATTATTCAGAGCTGATCGGAAAACACCCGGAGGAGGCGTAGCAATTTATGCAAAAATGAATGTAAATTGTAAGTTTATAGCTAGAAATGAAGAGAGTGATAAAATAGAATTCTTGTTCATCGAGATATCTGCAAATGATCGAAAACTTCTACTTGGAAATGTTTACAGACCACATCGTTCTATATCTTTCGACAGTTTTACAAGGAAAATTTAAGTTTTGACGGCAACTTATAGCGATGTCCCAATTGCAGGTGGTTTCAATTCGAATCTATTAATAGATCAATGCTTGAGGGAAAGTATGGTCTCTTTTGGATTACATATTGTCAACAGTGAGTTACCCACACATTTTACAACTTCATGCAATACGTTATTTGATCTATTTTTTGTAAACGACTCTTCTAAAGTCTTACTTTTCGACCAAATTTCAGCGCCATGTTTCTCAAAGCATGATCTGATATTTATGTCATACAACTGTAAGACAAACATGGCAATGCAGACTTTTACGTATCGCGACTTTAGGAATTTAGACTATGACGCCTTATGGGAGAATATCAACTATATTGATTGGTGTAGAGTATACAATATGGTATCAATTGACGAAAAAGTAGACTTTGTGGAAGGAAATAGTATTAATCTTTATGATATTGCTGTACCTTTAAGGACAAGGATACTTAACCCGCTATCTAAACCATGGTTTAATTCAAATATAAAAGCCCTAATTACACAAAGAGATTTGGCGTACGATCGCTGGAAACGTTTTAAGTCAAACGACTTGCAGCTAGAGTTTAAAACCACAAGGAAGGCTGTTAATTCTGCAATTAGGAGGGCTAAGTTCAAGTACTATGCTAATTCCTTTAGTAAATACATTGGTTCTAGAGCAACATGGAATAATATAAGGAAGATTAGAATCTGTTGTAGGGAAATGTCTGATGTTTCTGTAGATGTAAATGAGCTTAATAAATCATTTTTTAACGCACTGATCGCTTCTGAAAATACTAATTTTTATGTACTGAACGATACCGATGATAACCTAAACGCTTTTGAATTTGCATGCGTCAGTCAAAACGACGTCCTCTTTAGTTTTTCTGCCGTAATGTCGAACGCCACAGGTTGTGATAACATAAATCCAAAATTTGTAAGGTTAATACTCCCACCCTTCATTCCGATTAGAACACACCTCTTTAATTTCATAATAATGTCAAGCACTTTCCCCGAAAAGTGGAGACATTCGAAAATAGTTCCTATTCCTAAATCCAAGACGGAATATGGGCCAATAAAAATTCTTCCATACTTATCAAAAATATTTGAAAAGTTGATACACGTTCAGATGAATTCGTACATTGAATCATCTGCATTTCTTTCGGAAAATCAGTCTGTACGGTATTCTGCTACGGTATTGGAAAATACGATAGTATTTCCCAACATTCTATTAGACTATACGGTATCTCTCTAGACAATCTATTTAAAGTTCGAACGCTACTGCTCCTTCATAAAGTTATGTATAGTAAATTACCTCCGTATCTTTTCCGACGCTTAACTTTTACAAGATCAAATGGAGGAAACAAACTAATTCCCTTTCGATATAAAACATTGACATCCGAATAGCCTTTTTTCATAAACGTTAATACAAAAAACCAGCAAAATATATAAAATTTGTCGATGCTATTTTTAATTTTAATCTTTATCTTATAGATTTTACATTTTAAAATATTAACCTTTATGCTAAATTTCCTGTTACTTTGTTTTGATGTTTACATTTTTATCTATTTAAATTTTTATCTGAATTTTTATTTACTTAAATTTTTATCTATTTCTATTTTATCTATTTATGCGATTGTACTTCCTACCACTTATATTATATGTATATTTATCTTTTCTATTTAACATTTTCTTGTTTATTATAACATTTTTTACTTTATTAAATTCCTATAATATAATTATAAGATTTAAATCTTGTTGTATAGGATAAGCAAATAAATAAATAAATAAATATTTTGTTCTCGAAGATTTTAATGTACGCTGATGACGTTAAACTGTTCTTGCCATTTTAAAACTTGGATGACTTGCCATTTAGTTTAATGGATGATTACAGTCTGACCTTTCTAGCTGGGTCAAATGGTGTACTATTATGTCCTTCAACTTGAAAAAATGTAAAAAACTGTCTTTCTCTCGTACATCTATAATGCCTTGTGAGTATACTCTTGAATCTTACATTTTGGACGGAATAAACTCTGTCATGGACTTAGGTGTTGTATTAGATCGGCGACTTCGATTTCATCTCCACATTGATAGTATTATTAATAAAGCCATATCTATTTTGGAATTCATCAAAAGATGGTCTAAGGAGTTTTCTGAACCATATATAATGAAGTCTTTTCGTTGGTCTAGTTAGGCCCTCCAATGAGTATTCATGCGCAGTTTGGAGTCCACACTATAACGTGTATATTGAAAGAATTGAGTCAATCCAGAAAAAATTGCTCTTATTTGCTTTGCGTGGTTTAGGCTGGAATCAATCGGAAAATGTACCACCTTAGGAAAACCGTTTAAAACTTATTAACCGTTCTACACTTGAACCAAGAAGATATATGTTAAGATCTATGTTTATTATAAAATTAATAAACGGCCAAGTTGATTCAAAATTTTTGCTCAGTAAAATTAGATTTAATATACCATCTCGCGTTACTAGAAAATTTCGTCCTTTAAAATTGTCTGTCTCAAGATCTAATTTCGCGATTATTCTTTATATTTATCTACCGTTTTATGAACCATTATGTAGTATCCATTTCATTATAATCTGCAATCCCTATCGTTGTTCTAAATTGTATCTGTCATCATTGTATCTCTTTTCAACTTGTAAACGTTTCATGTATATACAAGCCGTTACACTTATGTCTTTTTCACGGTTTTGGGTTGTCGTCCATCTTTTTAAAAAAGCTTTGCTGCATTCGACATCTTAGTATCGTTGCAGTGTTTCAATAAAGTATTAATTTATTATTAAGTTAACACAACGCGTGTCATTATTTTATATCTAAAAATACACAACAATTGGCGACGAGGATAAAGCTGTACAAGAGTATTCAACATGGCCGAAGAACAAATGAAAAAACTGCTGGAAGCTATAACATGTATGACAACAGCATTAATTCAACAACAAAATCATCCACAACCATCAACCAGCACCAGCATCAATATAATTTCCAATTTCGATGCGTTCGACCCTAAGCTGGAAACTTTTAAAACATATAAAGAACGACTTCAAATTCATTTTCAACTCAAAAAGTTATTCGACGACAAAGAGGTATGTGCAAAATTGTTGCTGCAATATGTAGGCACGGAAAACTACACTACACTAACAACATTGGCGGCACCGAGGAGTGTTACGGAACTCAAATATGATGAAATCGTGTCACTTTTCGAAAAACACTTTTGTCCAAAGAAAAACATTCTAGTGGAGCAGCACCGATTCTTATCAGAAGTACAAAATGAACATCAAAATATCTCGGATTTTGTTGCAACTTTACAAAAGAGAGCTGCGGATTGCGAATTTGTGTGTGTGTGTAAAAAATCTGTTGCAGACATTTTTTCCAGGGCTCAATTCATCAGAGGACTTCGCGACAATGGTATTCGGGAGCAATTATTACAAAAACCGGAGGAAACATTTGCCGAAATTGTGGAAAAAGCAAAAGTGATGGAAGCAGCAAAAGAAAACAATAATGAAATAACAAATAATCAAAATAGTGATGTGCATCTGGTTCGGCAAGCTGTTATCGGTAATAGAAAAGACAATCAATACCAGTACACTCATCGATCAACGGCATTGCCATCACGTAGTAATGTCAACTACAGAGAATTAGGGATCGAAGGTTTATGTTTACGCTGTGGCAGAAGTAACCACATATCGAATGATTGCAAAATCGATAAAAATAAATTAAGATGCACTGCATGTAACAAAGTTGGTCATGTTAAAGATGTGTGCATTAAATCAAAATTACAGCAAAAGCCAGGGAATTTATATAAAACATCATACGTAGAATCATATTCATCTGATGATTCATTTGGCGTGAATAAAATTATTGATATATATAGTAAAACTGAAATACCATCTTCAGAATTGCAAAAATTTTATACAGATGTTCTCATACAGGGGAAAAAACAAACATTTGAAGTTGATTCCGGTGCCGGATTTACATTATTACCAAAAAGTGATTTTGATAAATTGAAATTAAACGTCCCCATAGAGACAACCAGTATTGCATTCCGTACATATACTGGTGACGTATTCGTGCCAGTGGGAGTAGTTAATGTGATGGTGGAATATAAAAACAAAAAATCGAAAGAGCAAATGTACATTGTGTCACCTAATCATACACCTCTTTTGGGCCGTGTCTGGATAAGACATTTGAAAATCAATCTTAACGAACTTGATGAATATAGTGATGAGGTAAACGAGAATACCAATAACAGTACAATAAATTCCGTATCAGACATTATACAAAAATATTCTGGCATTTTTCAGCAAAAAGTAGGTTGCATTCCAAATTTGATTTGCTCTCTAAAATTACAGGAAGGTGCAAAACCCGTATTTTTGAAGGAACGACAGGTACCATTTGCACTGAGAGAAAGAGTTGAGAAGGAATTGGATAATTTGGAGCGAGACGGAATCATAACGAAAGTCAATACCAGTAATTGGGGATCACCCTTGGTTGTTATTCCAAAACCCGATGGTAATGTTCGGTTGTGTGTTGATTATAAGATTGCTGTCAATCCACAACTTGAATCGGCACACTATCCTATTAAAAGGATTGATGAAATTTTTAATTCTTTGAAAAATTCTAAATATTTTTGCAAGCTTGATCTTTTTAAAGCATATTTACATGTTGCAGTGGACGATGAGAGCAAGGAAATCCAAACAATATCAACCCACAGAGGAACATACCAGATGAACAGATTGTCTTTTGGCATAAAAACGGCTCCGAGCGAATTCAACCGAATTTTAGATCAAATACTGCAAGGACTTGAAGGAACAATTTCGTACTTTGATGACATAATAATACATGCTCCTACTATACAAGAATGTCAACGACGTCTAATAAAATGTTTTGAAAGATTGCAAATATGTCATCTGCATGTCAACAAAGAAAAATGCGAATATTTTAAAGAACAAATTCGATATTTGGGATATATTGTCAGCCACAATTCAATTTCAAAGTGCCCAATGAAAACTGACGCAATTCTTCACATGCCGCCACCGATGAACGCTGACGAGGTAAGAAGGTTTCTTGGGATGATCACATATTATTCCCGATTTATACCAGATATGGCTACAAAAACATTCCCTCTTCGACAGCTGTTAGAAAAAGGCAAACAGTTTTTCTGGAATAAGGAATGTGAAGCATCATTTAAAAATCTGAAGACAGAAATACTAACGGAAAGAGTTTTATCACCATACGACGAATCAAAACCACTTACCTTAGCGTGCGATGCAAGTCCTACTGGAATAGCTGCAGTTCTATCGCATGTAATTAACAATGAAGAACGCCCTATTGCATTCATATCGAGAGCCTTAACAAAGGCGGAACAAAATTACAGCCAACTCGATAGAGAAGCACTTGATATAATTTTTGCTGTGGATAAATTTTTCATGTATATCAGTGGTCACCGTCCATAGCCCCCAGGGGCCGAACACGATCGGCTTTTTACACGTACACAACACGAACGTCAACAAAAAGCATATCAAAGAGCGTACGAGAGAAGAAAATTTCATTCAGTAGCACATTAGCTTTCAACGAAGAATGGTCATGCCGCTTTGTTCTGGATTCAGTACAAATACACCAATACATTCACATTTGATTAGTATTCTCTTTTTGGTGACCACTGATGTATATACACGGACGAGAATTTACGCTCGTTACAGACAACCGACCTCTCTCAAGAATTTTTCACCAGCACTCCAAAACACCTGCTATGACATCAGCAAGGTTGCTACGCTATGCTTCGTTTTTACAAGGATTCAACTATAAAATTCAACATAAGAAAGCTGAACAAAATGTACATGTGGATTGTTTGTCCAGAGCACCCATTCAAGGTCCAATACATTCAGATCATTTTCTCGACAAAGAAACGCAAGCAATCCAAGAGCAACAAATTAATGAAATTTCGACTCTTTCAATTACAGCAACTTCAATAGCAGAAGAAACTAATCGAGACACTGAGCTTTCAAATTTAAAAAAATCTTTAATTGATGTAAGATTTTTGAACCAGAATATTCCATACAAAAGGGTGTTTTATTCAAAGGTAGCCGAGTAATCATTCCAGCCACACAACGCGATGCTATTTTAAAAGAATTACATCATACGCATATTGGAATCGTAAAAATGAAGCAACTGGCGAGAAAATACTGCTTCTGGAAAGGCATTGACAACGACATTGAACGTATGGTGAGAGAGTGTCCTAACTGTGCAATGGTAAGGAAAAGTCCAGCAAAAGTTGAGCAACATCACTGGGAAGAACCAATTACAAATTTCCAACGAATACATATTGATTATGCTGGACCTTTTCTAAACCATCATTTTCTAATTCTAGTTGATGCAAAGTCCAAATGGCCCGAGATCAGAATAATTAAAGACGCTCCAACATCAGAAAAAACAATTCAATTATTACAAAATATATTTTCAACACATGGCTTACCAGAAATAATTGTCTCTGACAACGCAGCAATTTTCCAAAGTTCAATGTTCAAACAATATTGTGCAGAAAATGGTATATTTCAAAAATTTATTGCACCGGGTCATCCAGCGACTAACGGATTAGCTGAAAGATATGTGCAAATATTAAAAACTAAGCTGAAATCTATGGAAGATGAGAGCATACCATTGCAAATGAAAGTACAACAAATACTTCAAAGATACAGAGCAACACCATTAGCAAATGGACAGAGTCCAGCAAAACTTTATCTTGGCCGTGATATCAGAATAAAATTAGATGCTATTCGCCCAGTTAAACATCACGAAACAGATACGTTTTCAAAACCAAGAATCCGTCATATTAATGTGGGGGAAAGAGTACAGGTGAGATGGTTCCATAACAATAAAGAAACGTGGGAATTCGGCACCATAGAAAACAAGTACGGAAATTGTCACTACTATGTCAAATTGGACAGTGGCTACAAATTGAAACGACATATCAATCAATTATACAAATCAAGCGTACATCAGCAGCATGAACAAATACCAAACACTAGCCATCAAATACCAAAGCGCCCTCAAATGGAAGAAATTGTCATTGAGCAACAGAACACACCAGCAGAAATATATCCACAACATCAAGAGTCACAGCATACGCAAACACCCAGAAGATCCAAGCGAACAAAGAAACTTTCTTCTCATTTAAGCGGACATGTTCTTTACTAGCGTGGGAGAGTGTAGTATCCATTTCATTATAATCTGCAATCCCTATCGTTGTTCTAAATTGTATCTGTCATCATTGTATCTCTTTTCAACTTGTAAACGTTTCATGTATATACAAGCCGTTACACTTATGTCTTTTTCACGGTTTTGGGTTGTCGTCCATCTTTTTAAAAAAGCTTTGCTGCATTCGACATCTTAGTATCGTTGCAGTGTTTCAATAAAGTATTAATTTATTATTAAGTTAACACAACGCGTGTCATTATTTTATATCTAAAAATACACAACACATTATACAGGGTTAAAAAGTATTTTATTTATGAATTTACATATATATGATATGGTTGAGAGTTGTGGCCGTCGGTGGTGCAATGGGTAGTGTGCGCGCCTCTTGTACACGAGATCCTGGTTCGATCCCTGCTCCAACCACCTTAAAATTTCTTTTGACGACGGTCACCACGCTTAGTGACGGCGACACTATCGAGTATATAGCCATGATAAAAGCTTCTCAAAATACCGTTCGGAATCGGTGTAAAGCTGTAGGTCCCAATCAGTGAGTGAAAACTGGAAAGCGCACTGCTCAGTGATTGTGAGAAGTTCTCCCCGGTCCCTTCATGGGATGTAATTGGAAACCATTTTTTTTATGGTTGCCAGTTCATATCATTCGAATCGTTAAATCAATGTAACGCTTGTAATGTCGTTAGGATTGAATAAAGTCGTTGCATTTTATTACCTCAATTCTTTTGCCTGCAAAAATCATTTCTCCGATGATTCTGTATGCTGATATATATATATGTTCCTAGTTGCTGAGAATTTCTTCTACTTATGATGTCACGTCTAATTATTGCTGCTGCTTATTCCTGTTTCCCTGTCGACGTGATATCACGGTGTCTTCTAATTACGTCTATTTGGTGTTGTTCCTGGTTTCCTGATACTCGTAACTCTGGACTGATGATGTCACGTCTAATTATTGCCTGTCCCTGTAAATTATTTGCTGTTGGTTATTGATTTCGTTGTTTGCTGGTTTCCTGTATAATGTCAACTCGATATCACGGCGTCTGTTTATTACGTCAATTTGGTATTGTTCCTGGTTTCCTGATTGTTTTGGTGTTATTTTGTAGCATACATACACAGTCAACGCCACCAACGGCTATAGAGTACAAACTAAAGCCAACATAACCAACAGAAATACATATTAAAGAAATACCAAAAGAGGTATTAGCTTACATTTCATTGGCACTTCCCAAAGTGTCCAAATAACCAAAAGTCGAACAGACAAACACACTCCACATAACAAGCGCCGTTTAATACTCTAAACCAGGGATGCCCATCGCCTATGCACTAAGTGCACATTTGTTTTTGTAAAAGCACTTCGCATAGGCTGTGAATTCTCATGCACACATACAGCACAAAGCATAACGGAACACACAAGCAACGACACTTTCATATGCTTTGTTGGTAGACATTGGCGACAGTGAGTTTCAGCGTATGTATATTTTGTTGTTGTTTCGTTTGCAGCTGTGCGATTGAGAGACACGTAGAAAAATCAGTTTGTTCCAGCTATCACAATGAATAACATGTCTTCGGAAGGGAAGTGTGAAAGTGATTTTTTTTACACATAATTTTAATAATGAAGCTCAATGTATGATATGCTTTCAAAAAATTTATGCAAACAGAAAATAGCATGTTGAACGGCATTATATGTCATTTCATGCAGATTACGTTGCTAATAAGGTAGCAGCTGGGTCAAGGGAACATTTGGTTTCGGAGTTAAAAAAATCTTTTTTGGTTCACGATGCGTTACAAATCTTGGACCACATTGAAGAAATAAACATGCAACGTCTTAAATGTCAGCCAAATGTTACTAACTCTACTGGAGCCCTAAAAGCATCTTATGTTGCAAGTTTAAGTATTGCGCAGAACTTTAACCCGTTTTCAGATGGGATTTATATTAAAAAAGTTTGCAAGGAAATGTTAGCTTGCTTTGGAGAAAAGGGAAACTTGTTAGCAGACTCAATTGAAACCGTTTGTTTGTCACGAAACACAGTGACCCGAAGAATTGAAGATCTGAGCAAATACGTGGACTCGCTTTTAAAAAATAAGTTTAAGTTCTGCATTTATATCAACACCAGAAGAAAATTATCAACCCAATGGCCAAGAAATAAAAATATCCACCGATATTCGTCGCCTTCTAAAAGAAAAGAGAAGATTGAAGAGAGTCTGGCAGAGAACGAGAAACCCTTTGGATAAAACTAGCGTAAATATGGCGTCAAGGAAGTTACGAAAGCTAATATCTTACCAAAAAAACAGAAGAGTCGGATTATATTTACAACAGCTCAGTCCTTCCAAATCCGAAAATGAATCCAACCTGTACAAAGCCACTAAATACTTAAAAGACCATCAAAAAGAAATGTTCCCATTAAGGATTGTAACAACACCTGGTGCAGAACTGATAAGCAGAAGGCAACCGCTTTTGCTGATCACTTAGAAGAAACTTATAAACCTTTTTCATGCAACACAAATACTTCGGAAATAGTTAGTAGCCTGGATTCTCCTTGCCAAATGGATTTGCCGATAGCCCATATAACACCACATGAAATTAAATCTGAAATTAATGCAATGAATACTACTAAGTGCCCCGGATACGACAAAATAGACGCGAAAATTATCAAATTATTGCCTTTTAAAGCAATAATGTTTCTTACGATGCTATTCAACTCCATTATCCGTCTACAGCACTTTCCCGTACAGTGGAAATGTGCAGAAATCATTATGATTCAGAAGCCTGGCAAACCTGAGAATTGCGTTAATTCATACAGACCTATAAGCCTCTTGGTAATGTTTTCGAAGCTATTTGAAAGAATTTTTCTCCGTCGTCTCCAAACACTTCTCAATCGAATCAACATTATTCCAGAACACCAATTTGGATTTCGCCACAAGCATGGCACACCGGAACAAATTCATCGAATTGTGAATGTGGTTTCAAATGCTTTAGAAAACAAAAAATATTGCTCTGCTGTATTTTTAGATATACAGCAAGCATTCGACAGAGTTTGGCATACGGGTTTGCTGTTCAAATTGAAGAATATTTTACCAGCTCCATTCTATTTGTTTTTCAAGTCTTATTTAGAAGATAGAAAGTTTTATGTTATGTTGTATTGAAGCTGGTATACCGCAGGGAAGTGTTCTGGGACCAATATTGTATACTATTTTTACGTACGACATGCCATGTATACCCGAGCTTACAGTTGCTACGTATGCCGATGACACTGCGTTTATTGCTTCCGACACTTGCCCTAATGTTGCTTCAACGCTAATCCAATCTCAACTTGACACCCTGTATTCCTGGCTCACTAAATGGAACATAAAGGTAAATCCACTAAAATCGACCCACATCACGTTTACGTTAAGAAAAGGGGACTGCCCATCAGTTATGTTAAATGGATCCACAATTACTCATACCGATAGTGTCAAATACTTAGGAATGCATTTAGATAGGCGACTAACTTGGAAGAACCACATAAAAGCAAAGAGAAATCAACTCGATATTAAATACAAGAAAATGTACTGGTTGCTAGGTGAAAAATCGGAATTAAGTTTGGAAAACAAAGTTTTACTATATAAAACAATTTTAAAGCCAATATGGTGCTATGGCATACAAATCTGTGGAACTGCCAGCAAATCAAATATTGAAATTATCCAACGATTTCAGTCTAAAATCTTGCGAAAAGCTGTAAATGCCCCATGGTTTGTTTCAAACAAGACCATACATAAGGACCTGAACATACCATTCGTCAAAGATGAAATAACTAAATTTAGTAGCAGATACCTTCAAAGACTGAGCAATCACGAAAATCCGCTGGCAATTGCATTATTAGATGACAGTGAAGAAACTAGAAGACTGAAGAGATGTCCTATTTTAGACCTACCATTTAGACAATAATTTTTATTATGTTTATGTACATGAATTTTCAAAAACGATACCATAGTATATAGTTATTGTGTATAACATATGCCATTTTCGTTAATTTATCAAATTTGCTTAATATTATATATATTAATAGATTGCAAATAAAAATGATGTAAAAAAAAAAAAAAAGTTCTGCACATACTTCTCTCTTGCATTGGATGAATCATGTGACATTTCTGACATAAGTCAACTCATATTAGCAATCAGAATGGTTGACGCTGATTTTAATGTATATGAAGAGATTTTTGCACTTATTCCGCTACTTGGAAATACATAAAAGGTTGAACATCATCAAGATTAACAGCCATATGCACAGATGGTGCGCCCGCAATGCTTGGGAAAAAGGATGGCTTTATTGGACAGTTGGTTAAAAATGGGGTACAGGTTCTTTCGTTCCACTGTGTAATCCACCAAGAGTCATTGTGTGCAAAATCGACGAATAGTGTTCACACAATGAATATTGTGGTCAAAATAGTTAATGAAATCAGGGGTGGACACAACCCATTAACTCATCGCAAGTTTAAAAAATTTCTTGAGGAATGTGAAAGTCAATATGGGGATTTGACTATGTGTACTGAGGTCAGATGGTTAAGTAGAGGAAAATGTCTTGAACGTTTTTTTGAATTACGGAAGGAAATAGTTGAGTTCATAGAATTGGAACTGAAAAATTTTGACATTTTAAACGAAATTAAATCTCAAGAATTTAACATCAATCTTGGATTTTTGACCGATCTATCGAACCACTTAAATAACCTTAATACTTCACTTCAAGGCAAAACCAAATGTATTTTTAATTTGATAGACTTAATCGAAAGTTTCCTTAAAAAGATCGACGTTTTTGTACGTGCTTTAGATATAGAAAAAATTGCACACTTTCCATGTTTAAAAAAGTATTAAATGAGTACAATATATCAACTTTTGATTTGGGTAAATATATCAGCAATATTGATGATTTTAAAAAAAAATTTGAAAAAAGATTTAAAGATTTTGGGTGCATTAAGGAAATGACGGCCCTTTTTTATAGCCCAATGACATGCATCATATACAATCAAAAGCCTGAGCTACAAATGGAGCTAAGTGATCTGCAATGCGACTCTGACGCTCAAGATAGCTCAACCTAAAAGAATTCCATTGTGTATTACATGGCGATCCTGCCAGTGCTTCAAAAAATAAAAAGCACGGAGGAAAAATCTGGAGCTCAAAAAGCTCGGAGAGGGAATACCAAAGCTAACATAGCGTTTTAGCCACTGTTAAAATCCTGAAGTGCACCAAAATTTATAAATGCACCAGGATTAAAGGAGCATTTTCTTTTTCTCTGACGTGATAGCCAAAAATCCGTCAGCGGCGAGAAGAAAGATACTGTCTGGCCAAAACACAGTTGGCCCAGCCATACAAAAGGGGCCACAGCAAAAACAACATTACAAAGGCAAAAACAACAGTAGAATGAAGGAAGGCCCACAACCTCTAACAATCGAGGATTTCAAGAAGGGGCAACGACGGCCAGAGAAGGAAGATCCCCATTCGGCAATGCCCAATTGAGACGGGAATATAGTATATAGAAAACTTTCCTTGTATTTTCGTATGCGATTCCAAGCGCATTCCTAGGTTGTATAAGCGAGTACTCGCTCGAGACAAAATAAGAAAAATTATTTTAAAAGAAAATATAATAAACAAAATTGTATGTATAATTAATAAAATAATTTTTATGTAAAAAGAAGGGAAAACCTGAGTGGATAAGGATAATTATGGGTCATAGAAACTCGAAAATAAGTGATCCGACTGCGAATGTCATTAATAATGTAGAAGTGGTCGATCACACTTCACAAATAGATTCATTGTGGATCCTCCTACTCATCTCTACAGTATTAAGTGCAGTCAACTTCATACTTAAGTTATATTTATTGCATAAGAGATCTCTAAAGAAGAGATACTCAAGTCGTGGTGATAACTTAGACAAAATCTAAGCACCACAGAGTATTTTATGAATCGGGATAAAATAGTTACCTACTGTAGACTTATATATAATGTCCCAAACTCAGATTAAATTTTTAAGACTTATAATACTAAATGCATTGGGCAGAAGTAGTGCAAAAGGCACGACTAATTAAGGAAACCTTTGATAGATCATATAAGTGTCTGAATATTGATAGAGATACGAGGGAAGAAACCGTATCAAAACATTTTAAAATTCTTAGACAATCGTTAAAGAAAATACAGGTATTATTTAACGTTTATTACGATCGATTAACCACTGCTCACAAGGTAGCAGCTGATGCTTTCTACGGAGATATAAGGGAAAAATTCCTAAATGTAGCTTCGAGAAGAGGAATAGAAATAACAATTCCTTTATACCTTCACGAGGAATTGGACATAACACTAGATAATACGGAAGGTGATGATAAAGTTGAAAGTGAAGCCACAATTAGGACGATAACCATTGAGTCGATTGGAACGGAAGTCAATATGGCACAAACAGTTATAGAATTTTTGAATACCGCCACAAGGTTAATCCCTGATTTCGATGGGAAACCTGAGAATTTAAGATCATTTTTAGATGCGCTTTCCTTAGTGGATACACAAAAAGGCACCCACGAAGCGGTAGCCGTAAACCTGATTAAGACAAAATTAACAGGTAACGCCAGAAACCTACTTGAAAATGAATCCACCATACAAGACGTAATTTTGAAACTGTCAAGTTCTGTGAAAGGTGAATCAGTTGAGGCCCTATCAGCCAAAATACTGAACATCCGACAGAACAATAAGTCTGCCAATTCTTATTGTGATGAGCTGGACAAATTGACAAAATCATTGGAAGGTGCATACATCTCCGATGGTTTGTCACGCACATTGGCACAAAAATATACCACCGAAGTCGCGGTGAAGGCAATGACCAAAAATTGCACCATTGAAAGAGTTAAACTCATCATGGAAGCAGGTCAGTTTGACAATATGAACGAAGCTATAGGAAAATTTGTTAGTAGCTGCACAGACGCTACTGGACAACAAAATACTATCCTATACTTCGGAAACAGGTCAAACAGAAACTACCATGGGAACAGAGGAAGACCACATGGTAGAGGTGGATATAGAGGAAGAAATGGCAATGGCAACAATGGCAATAACAACAATAGATACAGAAATGACAATTCTAACTACCGTGGAAACAGACGTGGAAACAACCACAGTGATAATAATAACAGACAAAACCACAATGGTCGAAACAGTAACGTTAGAGTAACTAACGCAGACCAAGACAACTCGGAAAACTAGAAAATTCCCCTAACATCAAGCCAGAGAACAGAAAAGTGTGTAACCTTAGCCTTAATATGAGTATTTTTGTTAACGTCAAAATAGAACACCATAACGAAAGGATAACATTATTAGTAGACACAGGAGCAGATATTTCATTAATAAAACTTACTCACTTTACACAAGATGAAATAAACACGAATAGAATATCAACATTAAGTGGTATAGGACAAGGTAAACTAAAATCAATAGGAACGACAAATTTTGATCTAAGATGCAAAAACTTTTTAATTCCCCATACTGTTCACGTTGTGAACGATGATTTCCCAATACCATGCGACGGAATCATCGGTATGGATTTTATAAGAAAATACAATTGTATTTTAGACTTTAATGATGATTTTGATTACCTTATCCTACGACCACCAAATTTCACACAACAGATAGAAATACAAATTACGAATACATGCAATGAAAGCTTAACACTGCCAGCAAGATCTGAGGTGATACGCCATATTAGGCTAGTGGCCACAAATCAAGACATATTGGTACCTCACCAAGAAATTCAACCAGGTATTTTTATAGCTAGCACCTTGGTAAAGGCAAACAATGCATTTATTCGCATTTTAAATACAAACGATAAAATGTTACAATAAGAGAATCACAAATCACAACTGAAGACATTAATGATTACGAAATTATTACAAACAATTCAAATGAAAAACTAAGAAAGACACAAATTTTGCAAATATTAGAGAAAAATTTTTCAAAACAGTTCGAAAATGTTTTAAAAGATCTTTGTTCTGAATTCAGTGATGTCTTTGGTTTAGAAACAGAAACAATAACCACAAATAATTTCTATAAACAAAAGCTGAGGGTTAAGGACAAACAACCGGTATACATTAAGAACTACCGTGTACCACATACACATAAGGAGGAAATTCACAAACACGTAAAGAAACTAATAGACGATGGAATAGTCGAACCATCGCATTCCGAATATAACAGTCCAATCTTGTTGGTTCCCAAAAAGTCTCTCAAGCAAGACGCAAGCAAACACGCTTGCGGCGCAGTTTTGACTCAGGAACATGAGGGAACACATTTACCAGTCGCCTATGCTTCCAAAACCTTTACTAAAGGTGAAAGCAATAAATCAACCATCGAACAAGAATTAACAGCAATCCATTGGGCTATAACACACTTTAGACCATACATATACGGAAGACAATTCCTCGTCCGTACGGATCACAGACCACTATCATATCTGTTTTCAATGACGACCCCAAGTTCAAAACTGACGAGAATGAGACTTGACCTAGAGGAATATGACTTTACAGTAGAATATCTTAGGGGAAAAGATAATTACGTTGCAGGCGCGCTATCGCGAATAACAATACATGATCTCAAGGACATGAATATAACAGCAACACAAATATTGACAATAACGACAAGATCCATGACACGAGATAATATGAATACGGATAAAAGTAATAATTTGAATGAGCAGCATAAATCAAATAAAATTAAAAAGCCCAGTATATATGTTCCTTTAAATAACACTGACGTCAGGAAATATTATAAATTAAAGATTTTTCCCGCAAGATGTTACATCAAACGTGGAAAATCTATAATAACATATATACAAATCAATGACTTGTTTAATAATGGGAAACTTGACTTAGGACAGTTCTTCCCGAGGCTCGAAGAAGTAGCCTGTAAACACAGCATTGACAAATTACAAGTGGCACCTAGCGAGAAAATTTTCGAATTTATCTCGATTAATGAATTCAAAGATATGGGCAATAGGAAATTAATTCATATTAAAGTAGCGCTACTAAATAAGGTGACCCACATTGATTGCAAAGATGCTACAGCTATTCAGAACATAATGATAAAATATCATGATGACCCCATTGAAGGTGGTCACTGTGGAACTTTCAGGACAATTCAGAAAGTAAAACGGTATTACTTTTGGCGAAACATGATAAAAGACATAACTAGATATGTCAAAATGTGCCACACGTGTCAGACAACCAAAACCAACAAACATTTGAAAGGTCCATTAGTAATAACTCCTACGCCGGCGGGAGCTTTTGATACGGTATTTGTCGATACCATTGGTCCATTTCCTAAATCAATTTAGGGAAATGAATACGCCATAACAATGATATGTGACCTGACTAAGTATTTAGTCACAATACCCATACGGGACAAAAGCGCGAAGACAATCGCTAAGGCAATTTTTAAAATTTCATCCTTATATATGGTCCAATGAAAACGTTCATTACGGACATGGGAACTGAATACAAAAACGCCATATTAAACGAATTATGCGCACTATTGAAAATCGAGAAACTAACTTCAACGGCACACCATCACCAGACGCTAGGTACAATTGAAAGAAGCCATAGAACTTTCAATGCATACGTACGATCCTACATATCAGTGGATAAAGATGACTGGGATGAATGGCTTAAGTACTTCACGTATTGTTTCAATACAACACCATCAACAGTACATAATTACTGTCCGTATGAATTAGTATTTTCGAGAATACCACATAAAATGGTACAAATGAATGAAGTGGATCAAATAACCCCACTCTATAATGTAGACAATTACGCCAACGAGGCCAAATATAGATTAGAAATAGCGCTTAGGAGATCTCAGATACTATTAAATAAGCATAAGGAAAAACAAAAGGAATATTATGATAAGAACATTGTAGATTATAATTTCAATATAGGAGATTTAGTATTGTTAAGAAATGAATCAGGACATAAACTAGATAAAAAATATATCGGTCCCTTTAAAATTAAAAATCTACTATTAAGAGAAAATGTAAACATAATAGATCCCAAAACTAAGAAAGAACAAATAGTTCATAAGAATATAATTAAAATTTATGAACAATAAAATAATAATAACAATGAAAGCCATGGCTAATAATACTAATAATAGTAATAATAAGGAACGAATGATAATAAACTTATACAATAATAAGTCTTTCTAATTACATAAGAAATGACTAGATAATAAGTACTATATAATATATTTAATAAACATAAACTTAATAACATTGTAAAAGAATGTCCATAAAACTCACGTTATATGATCATTCTTCTGAAAAATGGAGGTGTAGCATACATACACAGTCAACGCAACTAACGGCTATAGAGTACAAACTAAAGCCAGCATAACCAACAGAAATACATATTAAAGAAATACCAAAAGAGGTATTAGCTTACATTTCATTGGCACTTCCCAAAGTGTCCAAATAACCAAAAGTCGAACAGACAAACACACTCCACATAACAAGCGCCGTTTAATACTATAAACGATACACATTGCTCTGTACGCAAGGCAAAGAACAGTTCTCACGCTAGTGAAACTGATTCGTCAGCATGGCACACGCAGACATGACGGCGACCGTCCATGGCTTTGAGTATGTTCTACTGCATACACACAGCGACACATACAATGTTGCATAGCCACAGAACGGCGATCGTCTCTGCTGACAGCGACCGTTCATAACTCCAAGAACGTCGCATACATACGACAATGTATACGGCATGATAGGCCATGAGCAGCGAGCGTTCCCTCTGCTGAGGGATACGCATATGTTATTCGTTGGTCTGCCGCGACAACTCCATATAAATTATATAGGAATAAGAATATTAATGTAAGATACTATTGTATTTAGATTTAATATAAAAAGAACCAAAATATTCAATAAAGACACAGAAAGGTTTTGACGCTCAAGATAGCTCAACCTAAAAGAATTCCATTATGTATTACAATTTGTACTGCTTCGTAACTCTGATGTCTTAACTTATGTTCCTTGTTCCTGATTCCCTGGTGCCTGTCTTCACATTTACTCCTGATTTTATTGGTGTTGCTTTTCCTGCTTCGTAACTCTGGTGTTTTAAATATTATTTATACTGCCAACGCAATATCAAATTCCATATGACGTATTTGCTGATAATCAATGTATCTCGAATGCCGGTTCCTGTTTTCTTCCCGATTGTCTTTGTGTTCTTGTTCTTGATTTCGAATTATACTCCTTCATCTTGTTACCGGTTCCTGCTGCCTGATATTTGATGTTTCCTGTTTCCTTATTTTAGGTTGTTATTATCAAAATTTTGTTACGATTTTAATTTTGCTATGCTGCCTGATATTTGCTGTTTCTTGTTTCCTTATTTTAAATTTTTATTACATCAATTTTGTTATGTTTTTAATTTTTCTTAAAATTGTTATTAAATTGTTTCCTGTTCAATATTAAAATTTTTATTTTAATTTTTTATTTTTTTCTTCCCTGTATGTACTTGTATTTATAAGAAATTTTTATTTGTAAATTTAGTTTACGATGAATTTTGAAAAACTTATTTCACCTCCAGCTGGACTTATTTGTAGCGGGTAAATAAACAAACAAATAAATCGCTAAACCACACATACATATGCATGTGTTAGCAATTTTTTTTAAATAAGTGATGCCGTATTAAAAACATCCATTGGTTAAAGCCTCTTACAGAGAGGTAACAAAGTTATTATTTTTGTGATTGGACGCACCGTTTATGAAAAACTCTTAGAAACTCGTAAAAAATAGTTATTTTTTCGATTCATTATACAGGGTGATTCAGGAAGTTCCGGAAAAATTTCTGCGGCGTATTCCTTGGCTCATTTCATGAAGAAAAGTCCACTAGGACCATGTCCGAAAATGCAAGGGTGCGAAATGGCAGCGGGTTCAAAATTTTCGGATTGGGTGTCGGAGGGTAGTAGGTTAAAGTTGCTAACTTCTGAGCCAGTGGCAAAATTAATAACTTTGTTACCTCTCTGTAAGAGGCTTTATTTTTGTGGACTTTTCTTCATGAAATGAGCCAAGGAATACGCTGGAGAAATTTTGTCCGGAACTTCCTGAATCATCCTGTAGAGATTTTGCGTAGAGCTAGAGAGAAATCTCGCGTAGAGACGTGTAGAGAATTGTATACAGGGGCCGTTCAAGTATTACGTAAGCAGATTTATTACAATTATTAACCCCCCCTCCCACTTGTCCCAAAAGTAAGCAAAGCTCTTAAACCCCCAACCCGACCCCCATGCTGACGTAATCATTGGTATTTGCATTTTACTTTCATTGTCTTCTGTTTTTTATTTTATTGATTCATGAGCAGCAGTTATAATTCTAGAAATAAGAAAATAGGCTTAGGAAAGAGGACTAATAATAATATTCATTTAAACAAACATATGTGTTGCCATATGTGTAAAAAAGTAAATAATTACTCATGATGGAATTAGTAAGGTGAACGCATTGCACAGGTGATTTTCTTTTGTTTATATATTTCTGGTTAATTTAAATTGTCAAATGTTGTTCACGTATACATATTTGTTTGTTTGAATGTGTTTTTCCACAGTAGCACATAATTGATTTGACAATATAAGTTTACTTTAACAAAAACAATGTTGTTCTTGCCCTACAACAGTAACAACAGCTACTGCGCTTCCATCATGCTGACGTAATCACCATCTTGACCCCCCACCACCCATGTCATCAAAAATAAGCAAAGCAAAGATCCCCCCGCCCGCCTATAGTGCTTACGTAATACTTGAACGGCCCCACACCATGCAGAGCGCTCTACATGAACTCACTACAAACTGTACGCGAGAGTTATCTCGCCAAAAATCTCTACAGTGTATACACTATTTTAGTGTGTGTAGTAGAGCTTTACATATGCTATACGCTCTATCAAAACTATTTAATAGAATTGTTTCTCTCCAGCTCAGCTCTTTGTATATTCGATCATATTTACATTCAAATTTGGAATAGTTTCAACTGAATGACACTTTTATTAAAAAATTTAAATTTCTGTTCATTTGCGTTCCGATTTTCGTTCAAATGAAATATTGCTGTGCTTCTATATTCTTAAATTTAAATGGCAGCGAATGTTTGATGTCTATACGTTTTGGTATACGTTTGTCTAAATCTGTCTTTCCGTGAGAGAAAAAACAAACCCAAAATGTCAAAATCGATAGCGGCCATTGCGACAACTGCGCTCTATCATGCGACTCTACAGCACAGTTGCCACGGTTGGTAATATCCAACCAAAATTGGTAACATTTAAACGGCTTGGTAACATGGTAACATTTTATTCACTTTGGTAACCTTTTGAAATGAAATAATTAGTATAAGAAAAAACATTTGATTACATACTTCTATTAGAAAATTTGACGAAATGTGATCTAAAATGTTACTTACAAACAGAAGAAAACATGAAGCAGAATAGAATGGTTTGGGAGAATAGAATGGTTATGGGCCTAACCAAAATACGCGCTTGTCGCTCGCACTAAATAACCAAATATATTCGGTTCTTTCGAACTAACGAACTCTTTGTGCTTTGATTGGTCTGATTATAAACGTTTTAGGATACTTGTGCACTAAATAATTTTGCATTGCAATAGAAAGGCAATAAAATGCAAAAAATTAAGATTATGTTTTATTATACCATATTTTGTGTATAGTTTTTGGTATTTTTTTAAAACTTTATATTGATGTATGTATGTAATATGATTTTCTGTAATGAATTCTTTTAAATAAACATTTAATGTTCTAAATAAAAAAATTTGGAAACTTTTTTGAAAAGTCTGGCAATTAAAAAATTATCCCTGTGGCAACTGTGCTCTACAGTAGAGAAGAATGTGTCAGCAGTGTATATAGTCTGTAGGGCGCATGGTAGAGCTCTTCTCAAAATTTGTCTATAACGGCTCTACTTAAAGGAGTAGTGTACACACAACAGGTAGACTCTCTACAGTGTACACTCTACCGAAACAACTCTATAGTGGGCACTTGGCTTCAGAGCGTTTTAGTGATTTTAAGTTTTCAATTGGATTTAAGTCCGGACTTTGATGTGGCCTGACCAAAACATTAGTATTCGTATCCGTAAACCATTGCTTCACCACTCGGGAATTATACTTAGGATCGTTGTCGTGCTGGAAAACATTACCCAAAATGTTTTTATATTGTTGTTGGTCTATTCGACCTTCTATGCTGTGTATACGATCAAGTAAATTCAACCCATACTATCACATTTCCTCCTCTGTGTTTAGTGGGCTTTATGGTGTATCTATCCGCCAGTTTCGTTGGTAGCCATGTCCACTAAATCACCAGTTACGTAGTCAGTAATTCATTCAATATCACCGACAATGTAACTAGATACTGGACACTAGTTTTATAACTAACCCAAAGTGGTGCAGAAGCGGTGCAATTGACAGTTTTCTGTACCACGGTAGTGTAAGGAGTAGTCAGTTGAAAACAAGAATAATCTCATGTCATTTCTCTTCAGCACTCTCATTGTCTCATTCCCGCAAAACAATCAAATTATGATTCTTGTTGCTTTCTCAATTTGGTTAGTCAAGTGTGCAAAAAAATAAACAGTTATTCTATGGAATAGGTACAAAATAAAACTTGAAAAAATCGCATAGTAACGGCGACACTATCGAGTATACAGCCACGAAAATGCTTCTCAAAATACCGTTCGGAATCGGTGTAAAAACTGTAGGTCCCACTCAGTGAGTATAAAAGTAGAAAGCGCACATATCACTGGTTGTGACAGCTCTCCCCAATTCCTTCATGCTATGTAATGGGCATGAATGCACTATATCGATCAATTTTGGCGCTACTGCTACAATTGAAGTACTTGTTTAAACACGGTTAATACTGTAATATAATTGTAATAACTATATTGTTTGATGCCTGAAGAAGTGGTTGATGAATTCAAAACCCCAGCTACCTCATTAGAAGTTTCAAAAGTGTGTCGAAAATTGGTTCAAACGCTTGCGAAAGTGAGTCAATTGATCGTCATGGAGAATATTTTGAAAAACAAGAAAACCAATTACCATGACCCATATTTGTTATTATAAATATAAACAGCAACCTTCGCAACCCATATATAAATATTGTTTTCTCTTTCTTATCAAAACTAAAAGTGTTCTTTTATAAAATCAAAATTATTTCGTTGAATGAAAGTTTTTTAGTATATGATATCTTTATCAAGTGATTACGTTCACTACATACGTATTATAACTTGCGAGTTTTAGGAAAAACATGTATACCCTAATGTAATTATTATCTAATCATAGCGTATAAACATTCGACACACATGTGTTGACATGTGGAGCATCGATAACTTGTACAGCAAAAGTCAAATCATACGAAACAACTAGCAACAGATTTAGAACAGTTTCGAGTCAATTTTTGTGAGCAAACATTGAAATCGAAACGTAGGGAATTTGCACGTTTCGATTTCATGTGATTTGCAACCGATCTACTAATACGCAGATCATCTTCGATAGGGCCTCATAAAGCGCTTCGAGGCAAATTTACGTCGAATAAAAGATTTCGGTAGTTTTGTTTGCATGAGTAGCACTATTGTGCATTTTCGTATAACTTCAGGATAGTATTGCTTCCTGAACTTTAGGTTTCTGAAAAGGATGAAGGTGCAGATTTAATAACTAATTACTTTTATTACTAAAGCCATCATTTTAACAAACTCATTTAACAACACATCAACCTTGTTGCGAGATATGATGTCATAAGGTTAGCATACTTCGCATGAGCAGCAACAATTTATCGTAATTTTAACGATTTTAACGTTCAGAAACAGAAAATGACGATTCGTCTTCATTGCAAATTTGAAATTGTTGGTACCCAAACTAGAACCGCTATACATATATATATATATATACATTATGGACATCGTAGGGGGCCGAAAAAATGTAAAAGGCTCATCACGATTCTTGTTCTAAGGGCCATTTGAAGAAAGTTTGCCGAAGAAACCATAGTTCTAAAAGGAAATTCGAGCCCCCTGATTATTCGAAATAGGTTTTTTTAATATTCAATAATCGAGTTAGATATTGGGCGAAAAAGAAAATTGTATTCCCTCTAGTCAAATGTGTATTTGGGTGTTTTTTGGGTCGACGAATCCATTTTTAACATTTTTAAATTGTGAAACTTGACGAATATTAGAGTTTCTCATAATGAAGTCCAATTAATAGCCCATAATGTTCAGCGCTATAATTTAGGGCGGGGAGGGGAGGGAAGGGTGGGATTTCATTCAATTTAAGACAAAGAATATTTTCATATTTTTTCCTTATTTTACTTAATTTTTTTAGAAATGCACGCATAGAACTGCAGAACCCACCCCGATTAAGCAAGACCCGCAACCCTTTTCATTTTCATACGCACATATTGTTATTGTCTTTTCTTTTAAATTCGCGGAATGGGAAGTTTTTAAATGTCATTACCACCCTGTTTTGCCAAAATGTATTTAATGACTCTTTATTACTTCGGAATTTCCGAAACGATTTTTTTGGTTTGTGTGTTGTTCATGCAACCCTTTTCGTTTTCGTACACACATGTTGTAATTGTTTTTCCTTTCAAATTCGCGGAATGCGAATTTTTTATATGCCATTACCACCCTGCTTTGCCAAAATGTATTCATTGGCTTTTTATTACTTAGTTTTTGGTTTGTGTGTTATTCATGCAACCCTTTTCGTTTTCATACTCACACGTTGTTTTTTCGAACTCGGATATAAAGACCATTCGAACCAGCCTCAAAAAACCTACAAACCGAGCCTCCAAAAACAATGTTTTTAAAATTAAAGAAACCACAAATATTTTGAAAGGTGCATAAAACAATATCAGTTCAATCTTGGATCCAGTGCCGTCAACATCGCAAGCCGCGCCAACGTCAACAAGAACCGAAAGTAGGTTGAAACATATACCTTCTCACAATGTTGCTGATTTTGGTATGTCTTCTGATTGGAGTGGTCTCAATCTGCCAACTAAACAGGATATTTTAAGATGTTATTTTTTCTTGGCCGAACGTGCTAAAATGGAAAGTAAAATGTTTTCATATAAAACATTTACTCCCCACGTGACAGACAAATTGATTGAAATTTGGAGCAAACTTAGTATTGAAATTACATGCAAACGAAATGTTGTTAGAAAATTGAATACTTTGCTTGAAAAATACTACGTCGAAGGTAAATGCCGACCAAAAGTCTCCACTCTCACAGCGTTCCTACAATCCATGGATCAACATAATGGCAGAAGATCTACGATACCGGAATACGAGACAGAAATTGAAGAGCAAGTACCTACGTCTACAATAATAGAAACATTTGAAGATAAGCGGGGTCAAATATACGTACCAGAAGAAGATAAGGATATTGATTATGAGCATAGTTCACATTCAATAGGTCCACAAGATGCATCTCAAACGAGACGAGGACCATGTACTCCCAGATACGATGCTTCGAACTTTGCTATGATGTGTGGTAGATTTGCTGTTTACGGAAATCTACTCCTTTACTCGGATATAAATATTTAATATAATAACCTAATCATTACGATATATCTAACCTATTATATCTACAATTATATTATAATTAAATTACATATATCTGTTAACCTACACTTAAAAACACATATCTACCACAATGATTGATGTTATCACGTCAATGTTAACATTTACTTTGTTTTTTGCATTATATTAAATATGCACCTATTTTTATTCACTACACTGTACTTTAAATCTAAATAATTAACTCCCAGTAACTTAGTTCGTGGTATCTGTTGTTTCACAACAACAAGACCTAAAGCTCAGAATACATTCACTGTTGTTGTTGTCAACACAATCGATACATCGAATGCTACACTGACAACCATATTATTGTTTATGCTTAATAACAATAGTGTTTTCCAATTGCACATATTTTCTGCTGTGCTTGAGTCGAGGCCGAAGCGGAATTATTTTATGATGTGCCCATATTAGGAAAGTTAGTAAACTTTTGGGACAATAATTCTTATGGCTTTCGCTAATTTTGTAAATGAAAAAATCTCTCTCTACCTTGGACATTCGAGAGGACAACGACAGCTAAGTATTTTGGAAGGTTGAATATTGATGCGGAGTGAATAACATTGTGTGCAAACCCTATTGTATGAAAAAATATTATTTGACATAGAGAAAAAATAAGGAAATTATTTTAACATTTGGTGTGTCTGGTAGAGTAGCATCAGCATTGGCAACATCTCTTATGGAAGACATTGGTGTTAAAGATAGTCGGGGCAATCTTGTCATTATGGATAAGAGTAAAGTTCGTAGAGAATAATCTAAATGTAGACAAAACGTGTTCCTTAATCGATATGATGCTACCAGTTTAATTGCATTTTCATTCGACGGCAGAAAATCTGATTCTCGAAAGATGGAACAAATTAGTAACAAATTTCATTCAAGGATGGTGAAAGAACCTCATCTTGTTGTTTTAAAGGAACCACATTCCCAATTATTAGGCTACATAAAAGTGGAAAATTAAGACTCTGAACACAAAGTCATCAAATTTCGTCAATAAAGCAATATCTCTGGATTCTGTGATTGGCATAAGCTGTGATGGTGAGCGAGCAAATACTGGCATAAGAAATGGAATTTTTCGACGATTCGAAATGCAGTTAAACAGTCCACTGGATTGGTTTGTCTGTCTTCTCCAGTTTAACGAGCTTTCGCTTCGACTACACAACTCTAGCAACCACTGGACCACGATCCACAACCGGAACCTTGAGCAAACCAATTGAAACTTGTGAAAATCTTCCGGCATGTAATTCTTATAAATTCTATTTTTAACTCTATTTCTCTTCTATTTTCAGCCGGTAAACGGTTGAGATGATCAAACTGGAAAATATATCTGATTTAAGTACTGTTAAGTTAAGTACTGTTATTACTAATTAATGGCACTTGCAATTTCTTCTGGTGAGGTTTCGGCGGATTTGTCCAACATTAAACCAGGGCCAATTGCACATTCTCGCTTGCTCACCAAGGCCAGTAGATTATTACTGTTAATGTGACAACTAATAAGCCTTCTACAAATTTCTGGCGAACTATATAATGAAAGTATATACGCCAATGTACTTCAATATTAAATATTACAACTCTGTCGTGTACGGTAGAGTATTATTTTATAAATTCATACGTTGTACTCAATATTTGGATTTGTATTTAAGAGAAATTGTAAATATTGTTGTTAAAGAATACGCGTATTATGCTCACTCGGAAAACGTTTTATTGGCAATGTTGTTCGATGATGAAAACAAATACGCGACTTAGCTCTTAAAAAAATGTTACACTACTGTAACATGTGGAAGTTCCGACGCAACTGAGAGTTTACAAGAAACCTACAACAAACATCAATTGCACGGATTATACGAATATAATTGACATGAATGATAATTCAATCATAATCGAACCACCATTTACTGTAAGCATTCCTTATGAATATCTACAACAATATCCGGAAGACAATGATCCGCCACTGCCTGTTCCAAAAATTCCCTTACACATACAAGGAACGGAAAGACACGTTCAATTGCTCGCTAGCGTGCGCAAACGAGTTAGGGAACAGAATCGAGAAGGAGTCATGGCGGTGACATTAGAAAGCCGTGAAAAATTCTCTAGATTTGAAAGCAAGAGAGACTTACAAAAATAACTCCGTCTCTATTATTTCCTTAAAGTCGTGTTTCTATTCGTTTTATTACTGAATTCAATTGAATTTTTTTCATTTGGGTTTTATATGCTGTAATCCCTTAAAGTGGGTACTATGCTGACTTTCCACGGTGAAAATCCATATAAAAAAAATGGTTGTGAAATTCTAGCAAAAATTTTTCCCCAGACAGTACTATGTTCATTTCACGAGGAAAAGTTGTTGTTTTTTATAACACTGGTTTGCACACATATTTCTTAGAAACAATTACAGCGGCAAAAGTAAGTACATAATTTTTAAAATATCTGCATTTAAAAGACATATAAAATTATAAATCACAGAAATTTTATTTTACAAAAATTTTATTTTTTTCAGGAAAATTGACTGCCGAAGTTTTGGCATTCAACGGATGCCGTTAAATATCACAAGCCATTGACAAGGAAATCAAAATCATTGGTGGGCATTGGACTCATCATCAACCACATCAATTATAAATAGTTAATCCGCACAAATGCAGCCCCAACAACAATTATTGGTTTTGACTCAATCCCAGGAGGCGACAAATGCTACAATTCTGCAACAACAACAGCAGATGCCACACCACTACCTTGCATGCATCACAACCATCCCCATCAGCTAATTTCATTTAGTAAATATTTAGGGACATTGGCAGCTCCAATGAAAAGCAAGAGAAACCAAGAGTGGGGTCCCAAGGAACGCGCAATAAAAGTGATCAATAACAGGCTCAAACAATTCGCTGTAGCTCCGGTAACAGTAATATCGCCACAGATGAAGATCCGGAAATTTTACTGAAAATGCTACTAAAAGTTGCTAAAAGATTATGTGGTATACGTTCCTCATGAGCCATTAATTTTGTTGTAGCGAAATGCTCAAACATCGTAACAAGCGGCGGCGACAAAGTGGAATTTTTTGATATGGTAATGGTTCAACAAATATTCCTCTTTCAGGGCTACAAATAAAGAGTACATCGAACTTTGTTATTGTAGACTTAGCCCGCTATCAACTGCTTGATCGCGTATCCCCATGGTGGGTGCGACATCCGCAAATTGCTCTGTTTGCTAACAGCCGGGCTTGTACCCTTTCTACCATTCCTGCTTTTAGTAGGTTTTGGCTTATCCACCATACTTATGACGTTTACTGGATTCGTGGTATTAGAGGGTAAGTTCTTTCAATTGTTACTTTTTTATATTACTAATATTGCTACTCCATACCCACACAGTAACTTTACTTACCATACTTTGAATGATGTTATTCGGTCTTTTGGCAATTGTGCTGTTCTTTGCCGTAATGGCAGGTGCTATAGACTTTGGTTTTCCGCATTTACCATCTATATGGAATTGCTGAATCTCATAAATCGGCTCTAAGAAGTTTTCTACAGCGACAAAATTTACATGGTGGGAATGCACTGACTGGTGGAGCAAATCGTATAGAAAATTCACGGGAAAATTCGGATCAACAGCAAATACAGCACTTCAAAATACGTCTCATTTGTGAATAGCATAATGGTAAATAACTTCTGTCAGAGTATTCGTTAAGTTATGTCACACATAGTATAGAGTAACTTCGGTTATACTTCGGAAATGCACTCAGCTATCAATAGATTCCAGTTCGCCTGAAAGTGAAAACACATGTACTCAACTTGTTTTCTGTGTGCATTCGAATTGATACAATTTAACATATTTAAGATATTTCTAAAATTTACAATAAGATATTGTAAAGGGTGAAAAAAGTTATAATTTTATTTAGTAAATACGTCGCTTTGTGCTCAGTTTCACAGTTAGTCATTCTCCATTTAAATGGAACTTAAATGCTAGAGTTGTGTAGTTCACGAACGAACTAGTTCAATTGAACGATTCACTCTTGTGAACTAGTTCACACTGTTCCGCTCTTTTGTTTCAGTAGTTCACTTGTTTAAGCAGTTTCTGTTATTTCAGTTGTGCAGTTCTCTCCGCCATATTCTAGTTTATGCTCTCTTTGTCTCACTCAATGTGCACTAAGGTGCCTAAATTTTGCAATCTTTGTGGAATGGATATGTAACCGGCTTGTACACAATAACTACAGCGCTAACCACCACATTTATTCCAAAATATAAAAAGATCATTAAGTTGATCTTCAATAGGGTGATTTAGTATAACTAAATATCACAGTATCGGAAACACTTTAGAAATCTGCAAAAATCAGATCATTCGGCGATTATTCGCTGCGATTGAACTAAAACTGCAAGCTGAACTGAAATGAGCTCTTTAGTTCACAGCTCATATGAACTGTTAAGCTGCGCTGATTCAATGAACTAGTGAACCAAATGAATGAACTAGTTCATTCTGTTGAGCTGAACTAAAAAGATCGCTCACTTGAATGAACTAAAATTCCCAACTCTATTAAATGCCCAATGGTTGGCATTTAAATGACATTTAATATGAAAATAAATTTTCTGTAAACTTTTAAATTGAGCTACCTGAAATGTGTGGTTGTAACACTATTTCACATTTCCCTCTCACTAGTTATGATTTTGTACTTTTATTTATGTATTTGTTTAAAATTCTATTTTCATGATTTCTTAAATTATTTGTCTCTAACATACATGGGTTTTTTTAATTTGCATTGGATTTTAATTTGCATTACTTTATCTAATGCAAATGCAAAACAATACAATCGTTCGCAATGGCAATTAAAAAATTTTGAATTTGCATTTGCTCAAGCAATGCAAATGCAGGTTGTGGAATCAGATGCCAATTGTAATGAAATATGGGATTGATTTTAATTATTTTAAATTTGCTTGACTGCTGCCAATTCTGTTTTTAAAGTTTTTTTGCCAGATATGAAGGAAATGCTTTAAAAATACGTACAATTGCCAATGGTATTGAAAGTTTTTTGAATTTGCATTTGGACAGGAAATTTAAATTAAACAAGAAATTGTAATTGTCATATAATTAATTTGTCCCATGTATGGCCTCTAATAATATTATAAAGAGGAAATGTTTATGAGTGAAAAAATTCTTTTACCAGTAGAATGCGACGTTATCACTGAGTTTTTTTTTTATTTATTCCCCCCTCCCCCCTTTAATTCCGGACGAAGTATGCCGGGTTTGCTAGTTTATTATAAAGATGGTTTGGTGAAATCTTACTTCTAGTAAGCTAAAAGGACAAACATAAATATTTAAAGTATTGAAACATGTCAATATTGCAAAAAACTGTGCAATCAGTTAAAATTTGTATTAAATTTTTATAGATAATGTGGTACAGAATTTCACATTACCTGCCTAGGACGTTCCACATTACCCTCCAATTTTCAAAATTATGGCTTTTGAGGTAGAGAAGTTCGGATATTTTTGAACCCCATTTTATATTTTGCCACTACTAAAAATTATTATTCATCTTATTGAACCTAATATGTTTGTTGATCGATTGGAGTGAATTTATTACCAAAATTATATTTGCTTAATATTAAAAAAAAGTTATATTCGAAAAATATGAGGTACCTCAAAATCCATAATTTTGAAAATTGGAGGGCATTGTGGAACGCACTGAGCGTGTTTTGTAGATTTCTGTGCTACATTATGTTTGATGACAATTTAATACACATTTTAAATGATTGCACAGTATTTTTTAATATTGGAATGATTCAGTTCTTGAAATTCTTTTTGTCCTTCTAGCTTGACATGTACATATTGTCACCTAAAATCCAAAATGACGTAATAAAAAAATTTCAAAAATTTCTTTCTGACTGATTACGATATGGTTGACTAAAATACATGATTTGACAAAGTTTTAAACACCTAAATTCATAATCAACGATTTTATAAAAAGAATTAAATAAATGAAGCTTTTGATAAATCCACGGTTTTGTTTTGAACTGTAATTTTCTATCAAATTTCGATATACCTATTCTTACAATTGACTAAACCGCATATCCACACAAACTTTTAGACATATACAATCCAAAATAGCAATTTTATTCCCAAAATTATCGAACTATTTTTTGCCTCCTGTAAAGTGATGAAAATGTTGTTACGTCTTTTTGGATTTTAGGTGACGATAAGTAATTTGATGCTGTAGATGTAAGGTTTTATTGTTTTTATTTATTTATTCACACTTCTAATTGTAAGCCTTTCGGCCAATTCACATAAATTACAAAACAACTACTCCATTTATAACAAACATTATATATTTTCATTAATTCATTATCATATAATTCATGACTAATAATAATGCTGAGTTCTCATAGGTGTTTTATTCGAATTCAAATAGAAAACAACTCATAAAAAAATTGTGTCCGAACAACACATGATCTACTGAAAATATTATAGACATTATTTTACCACTTGAATGCTCTAACAAAAATGTATCATGAAACCATACTCCGTTTAACAATTACCGGAGGCAAAAATAAAATATAAAAATATCAAAGGAAGAATTTAAAAAAAGAAACATTGTCGACTACTAGGCTATTTCTCCAAAGTATTTAAGAAGCTGTTCGCGATAAGTAGCGGTATTGAAGTTAAATACTCGAAATGTACAAGGAAGTAAGTTGAACAATCTGGCTATTCTCACCTGAAAGGACCTATTCATATAACTCCACGATCTAGGAATTATCAATTGATTGATAATGAACGGCCAAATTTAAACAAATTCGTGAGAAAGTTAGGATATTGATAAATGAATTTGAATGCATAAAATTTGAGAAACTACAACCCGAGAATCGGATAACTTTTAATATAATAAATCGTAACTTTTAATATAATAAATCAAAAGTTATTAAAATTGTTAAAAAAAATTTTTGTTTGTTTTGTGCTGCATATCAATTTTTTTTTCAAGTCGAATGAAAACATAAAACTATTCAGTACAAATTTCGGTTTCTCTATTTCGAATGTGCTGTCACTTACGAACAAATATAGAGCAACCCAATTTGAGCCGAATGTGAGTGACTGATTTTCTTTCGCTTAGCTTTTCGTTGGAGATAGAGAAACAGGCTATAACTGTTTATGCCGCATATCCATACATTTTTCTGTTAAAGTTGAGTTTAGGTCAAACTCTCCGATCGGGTCCAAATTTTTAGCATAAATTAAACTTCTTATTGGGATTCCAAAGGAATTTGTATTTTTTTTACCGGTTGGACCCATTTCAGGAGTTATTTCGGTTCTATATATGAATATGGACTTGCCTATATCTCCGCCATTTTTAATCCAATTTGGACAGTATGTATCAGAGCTGTAAACGAATCATTAATTTTTGAATTAATTCGCGAATCATTCATGCACTCACTGAATTAGCAAAATTTTGAATTAATTCTTTCACCAAAAAAAAATAATTGAATGGAATTTGAATCAATTCAAATGAGTTCGGCAAGAATGAATTGGAATTCAATTCCACTTCAAATGAATTGCAATTCATTTCCAATTTAAATTTGAATTGGCAAAATGAGTTGCAATTCATTTGAATTGATTTTGAATTAATTCAAATGAATTGCAATTCGTTTTTCTAATTCATTTGAATTGATTTTGAATTAATTCAAATGAATTAGAAAAATGAATTGCAATTCATTTTATTCATTCATTTGAATTGATTTTGAATTAGAAAAGTGAATTGAATTATTTCGGTAAATTTTTGCAAAAATTTCACTATTGTTGCAATAAGAAGTTCAATAACTGCGAAAGTATTATACGTAAAGAAAAGCATTTAAAATGCCCAAACGTGGATCTCTATTAGATGATAATTTTGAAAATTTATTATGGTTGAAAGTGAACGATGCATTGTAATTAAACCTACTTAGCATTTGTTTTATAACTAAAATAATACCAATACTAGTTGATTTTCCTAATTTCTTCTTTAGTTCTGAAAGACAATACTATGCTGTAAAATAAATTTTGTAAAACATATTACTAAGTGTTTTTCGTTGGATGGGTTTCAAAAATTATTAATTGCTTCTTGAATATTGAATGGGTTTTGTCGTTCACGAAACTTCAAACACCATGTTTACTTTGATTGATTGCAAATCATTTTTCATTTCATTTATATGAATTGCAATTCATTTTTCTAATTCATTTGAATTAATTCAATTCAAATGAATTGCAATTCATTTTGCCAATTCAAATTTGAATTGGAAATGAATTGCATTTCATTTTGCAAATTCATTTGAATTGGAATTGAATTCCAATTCATTCATGCCTAATTCATTTGAATTGATTCAAATTCCATTCAACTCTTTTTTTTGTGAAAAGAATTAATTCAACATTTTGCTAATTCATAATGAATTGAAATCAAAAATGAATGATTCGTTTACAGGTCTGGTATGTATACCATTGGAACATTAATTGAAATACCATTTATGTGCGCCAATCAAATTTTTTTCTTATTACTGTTTTTGTTTTGATCTACGTTCGTTGTTATAATCATTTGATGTATAAGCCCAACAGTGGCGTTCGCAGCAAATCAATATTCATTAAGTGCTAAAATTTCGGATATAGAGCAAAGTCGATGTTGGATATCTCAGGTATGAAAACAAATATCGTGAAACGAGTTTCTGATTTAGAAGAATATTATATATATTCCATTCTGAACTTATTTGTTTCAAAAATGGTCGGTGGGTGAAACCAATAATGAGGTGACGACATATTAAATCAACGTATTTTCTGAATGAAATTGACATCCAGTTCACCCTATGCAATATCTTATTGGAAGTTTTAGCAAAGTCCTAAATATGTTGAACAATAAAAAAGTTAGTCTTTATCCGACCTTTCGTATTATATTCTATATTAAAATGTCCGAGCGTTTGGTCGTTTTTTCGTCATCCTGTTGAACAATATAACTCTTCGAATACATAAAAAAAAATACGAATACATGTTCTACTTTCAAGCAACCTGAAATCTAACACCTTTGTTAATATTTTCTAGTAAGCTACACAAATATGGAGCTGTAAAATAATAAGTATTTAGTTTCCGAAATACATTTCCCGCATATTCTACAATTCCCAAAGTTACTCCACCTCATATTTTTCAAATATAACTTTTTTTAATATTACCCAAACGTATTTATTGTTTGCAATACATTCACTTTACCAATTGATCAACTAACATTAATAAGTCTTCGTAGAGCCACAGAATAGAAAATATAGCTTTAATATACGTTTCTTTCAAAACTTCAAAATGTTTCTATTTATTTAAGTACTAGTTGAAATCCAAAATAAATGTTATGTTTTTACAACATTGATGAAAAGTATTTTATTATTTTGAACACGAGCGAACCACAGACTTGCCATTCATGAGCATTTGTTGCATTTTTGTAATTATTGATGTTTGTCGGTATACCATCGAAGTTCGGAACACTATCATGTTTAAATTTTTTTGGTAATATTTTTACAAATTCATCAGTCACGTGAAAAGACTAAGCTCATGCTCATAAATGGCAGGTCTATGTTACCCTATTGATATTCAAAAGAACATTGTTGAGAAAGTTATTTAACTTTTGGGCAAAAAATCAGGACCAGGGGCAGGCAAAAAAAAAATTTTATTTTTATTTAAAAATTTATCGATTTTCAAAAAGGTCTACCACCGGTACGAGCAGCATAGGTCCCTGCGAGGGCTAGTTTTCCATTTTCTCAAATTCTTTAATTTCTTTTTAATTTTGGTTTTTTTTTTTAAATTTTGCCTGCCACTGGTCCTTAACTTCAGCCAACTTTTGGGTTTAAAATGTATTTTCAAAACACAATAACACAAATGCATTTCCAATTGCCGTTGGGTACTGCTGCCAATAAAGGACTCATAATCATAGATGTGATACGATATATCACATTCGTCACATAGTATGAGGCGAGCTGCGTCTTTTTTTGGCCACAGACTTTGCATACTGCAACATTGGTATTGCGCCTTTATCACAATGTGTGTATTATCACACTATTTTTTTTGTTTCCTAGGGACGTCTTCCTCCAAGCTGTTTAAATCGGTGCTCGTTATGTTTCGTGCTGAGTAATGCAGCAGCTGCCGTCCTCTTTCTGCCGCACTACCTTTCCGATTTTCTTGGTTGAATGTCGGCATATTGGACATCTGCAGCTTTGGTGGCAATTCCAACCAGATCGTGAATCTGTGTAGAAGTACAAGGGGGTTTCAGCGAGAGTACAATAGACTGTTCATGAGTGTGCTTACCTGGAAAGTTGGCCAAAACAACACAGTTGGCATGATAATAAGTACCACAGGTGGAACACATACGTAAACACCTTGGTGGAGCACGTAAACAAACAAATGTCGAAACGTCTAAGAAAAAAATTTTGTGTCGAATTATGTGTTGAAAAGTGTTGGAAAGTCAAAAACACGTACTCAACTTTCTTTTCAACTACACAGCACTAGTAGTGTTTTCACGAGGAAAAATTACGGCTAGCCAACATAGTACCCACCTTTAAGTTGAATTTTTAAAGAAAAACATTAAAGTAAAATAAGAAAAAAATAAGTTTTTTCATTCTTTGTCTTAAATAGAATGAAATTGATATAAATCGTAAACAACACTGTGTGTAATTTTTTAAGTCATGGAAATATAACCATATACGGACAGCACTACGTGATAAAAGACCAAAAAGAAGACCCGTGTCTCCCAGTTTTGCCCAGTCATGCACTTTTTTTATGGGCCCCCAAAGATTTGGGGCCTCGGTGTCATTTTTGCGAAAAAATTATAATTTTGTCAGGCTCATATCTTGTTGCAAACAGTTCGGAATTATGACTTACTCTCTGAGGGAAAGTTGTAACTATTGTCATAAAAATTGTGAACATATAAAATCAAAACTTCATCTTCAAGGTCAAAATCGCATTTTCAGGTATGATGGTGGAGTCACAAGATCACCCTGTATGATGTTAATATTGTATTTGAAGAAGAAAAAGCTGATGATAGAGGGCAGTGTGGAAGCAACGTGCCTGTGGACACCATAAGTTCTGAATCAGAGTCAGATTCGGACGACGATATGGATCCAAAACTTAAGAGAGTGCGATTTGCAAGTCCAGGGCCATCAAGATTATAAACATAATACGAATATTTTGTTATTATTTTTGTAATAGATAGCATAGTATCTCAATGTTGAAGTAAAGAAAAAACAAATGAAATTAAAAAAATTTCGGGAAATGTTTCACTTTTGCGGCTAACTAAACGGTGATAAGAACCATTCCTAGGAAGTTCACATGTTCTAGAAATTTGTTTATTATATAGATCTTAGGTACAATTTTGTTGTTGATAGTTTCCTTGAATTTTAACGGTTTGCTACCTATGGACCTGAACAGGTGAAAAAAGGTATACAAAAATCTTTGAAGATTTTATATATTCACAATTTTTATTCTTTATGACAATAGCTACAACTTTCCCTCAGAGAGTAGATCCAAATTCCGAACGGTTTGCAAGATATGAGCCTGACAAAATGATCACTTTTTTGACACCGACACCATAAAAAAAGTGCATGACTTTGGGCAAAACTGGGAGACACGAGTCTTTTTCTTTTGGTCTTTTATCACGAAGTGGTGTCCATATATGGTTATATTTTTTCGTGTTGAACTGTGTAAGTACCCCCCCATATTATAGCGCTGAACATTATAAGCTATTTAAAATTTGGGACTGCTTCTGTTCTGAGAAACTCAAATATTCGTCAAGTTTCACAACAATTTCGAAAATTTTCCCCAAAAATGAGATAAAATCCCAAAAAAAAAATGGACGAAAGCCCTCAAAAATATAAATAAATGTCAAAAATGGATTCGTCGACCCAAAAAACCCCAAAATACACATTGAACTAGAGGAAATAAAATTTTCTTTTGCCTTTTTAGTCCAATATGTAACTCGATTATTGAATATTTAAAAGATCAACCTATTTCGAAAAATCCGAGGGCTCGAAATTCGTTTTATAATTATGGTTTCTTCGGCAGACTTTCTTCAAATGACCCATAGCCTCTGTTGCAAAAAAATTTGACCCACACTAATATACATACTGTTACGAATTTCCTAATTTGTCCTTTTTGCGTTGTTTTATTCCCAATAATAAAACAAGGTTCGTTTTAAATTACGATAATTACAACGGTATCACTTCCTTTTATTTTACTTATATAGTACAACAATTTACTTTATTTACACCACTTTAATAAGTCTTATATTTTACTATCAAATCGCGTTGCTTACTTTACGGCAGTTAATCACAAACTGAACTCTCCATTCCAAAGACCTCCGCTATTTTTACCAACTCACCATACTCAAATGAAGGTAGATCTAGCGAATTCAAGAACCTTCTTAATGTTGTTGTTGTTGCTTATCTTTGTAGAACAATCTCGAATGGCGGAGAGTTATCTTTACTGAGGTGAATTCATGCTACTGGTTTAGCGAGCTGGTACGTTGTTACAATGCATACTTTCAGGCGCAGCACTAACCGCCTGTTATTTACATACTGTTAGTAGAGTCATTAACAGCACGCAAAAGCTTTTACTTATTCGTAACACTGCCCCCCACTTAAGCCTGTTCGTCTCGAGCAGGCTCAACCCCCCGTTTTCCATACAGGGCTAGTCTTTCCAAATGCACGACTTTCATTTTAGCTCTTGGACTTTGGCTTTTCTGGATTCTATAAACCACGTCATTTATTCGTTTGACAACCTTGTAAGGGCCTTCCCAGTGAGTCTGAAGTTTTGGAGATAAACCCTTCTTACGCTGTGGGTTGAACAGTAAAACTAGATGGCCTTCATGAAATCCTTCTGAATTTGCCGCTCGGTCGTATCTGGCTTTCATTTTGTTACTGACCACCTTTAATTTGTTGCGCACAAATTCATGGAGATCATTAAGATCCCCCGTATCATGGTAATTGGCATCACTGTTCGCAGGGTCAGACGCTGGTATGGTACCGAACTCCAAAGCTTCAGCTCATTTCCGAAAATTACTTTAGCGGGTGTTCGCCAAGTGGAGTCGTGGGTGGCCGTCCTATATGCCAAAAGGAACTTCGGTATGGGTTCATCCCAATCTCTTTGATCTGCGCTGACTACTTTTCTTAGGTATTCTTCAAGAGTTCGGTTGAATCTTTCAACCATTCCGTCAGACTGAGGATGCAATGGTGTTGTTCTTGTTTTCCGAATACCGTATGACTCACACATTTCTTTGAAGATGGTCGATTCAAACTTCCTGCCCTGGTCCGAATGGAGCTCCGAGGGGCACCAAAACGGCATATCCAGTTATCCACAAACACTTTAATTATAGTCTTCGCTTCCTGATTTGGAACAGGGTATACTTCGGGCCATTTACTGAAGTAATCCATAACCACAAAGACGTACTGGTTTCCAGAGCTACTGACTGGAAATGCACCAGCCACATCCATAGCTATACGCTCAAAGGGTGCACCTGAGTTGTATTGCTACATATGGCCATGACTTCTTCGCGTTGGTCCCTTAGCTGACATGCATTGGGTGGAATTTGCTATCCAATCGGCTACCGCTTGTTGACAGCCAACCCAGTAGAACCGTTGCTTTAGCTTTTCAATGGTCTTGGTTATTCCTAGATGTCCTCCACTCGGGCCATTATGGAATTCTGTCATTATCTCTTTTTCCTTGGAGGAAGGTACCACTATTCACTTTTTGACTATTTTACCATCCTCACTTTCTCATGACTCAACATAACTCATAACCATCCAATAATTTTAGGCTGTTCCACTGGGCCCAGTATGCTTTCATCAGGGGGATCTCTGAGGCGATGTCATTGCGTGTTGGTCTTTCACCTTTTTTTTTTCAGAAATGATTTTTGCCAGTATTGGGTCGCTTCTTTGTGCTGTTGACCAGTCTTCGATGGATTCTAGTCGAAGCAGACGTACGTCAATGATGTTTGCATTCCAGCTTGCATGGACGACGTGATAGGGCATCAGCATTACCGTGTTTTCCTCCTTTTCTATGCTCAATGCTGAAGTGATAGCTCTGCAGTCTTTCAATCCAACGAGCAAGTTGGCCTTCGGGGTTCTTAAATTGCAGTAGCCATCTTAGCGCCGCATGATCGGTTCTTAACTGAAAAGGCTGGCCGTGCAGATACTTGTGGTAGTGTTTGACACACTCTATGACTGCCAGTAGCTCTCGTCTCGTAACACAGTAATTTTTCTCTGGCTTTGAGAGTATTCGGCTGTAGTACCCAATAACTTTTTCTTGGCCATTGATTTCCTGCGAGAGCACGCCACCTATTCCGTAACCACTCGCGTCAGTATCCAACAAGAATTTCTCTCCAGCAGCAGGATATGCAAGCAAAGGAGCCGTGCATAAATACTGCTTCAGTTGGTGGAATGACTCTTCTTGTTTTTCGCTCCAACAGTACGGCCGATTTTTCATTGTCAACTCGTGAAGACTTGCAGCCACTGTGGCGAAAACCGGCACAAACCGTCTGTAGTACGTGCAGAGTCCTAGAAAACTGCGTAATTCATGGAGATTCTGCGGTCGTGGCCACTCCTTCACTGTCAGAATTTTGTCTTCATCGGTGGAAATGCCATTTGCTGTCACTCGATGAGACAAGTATTTTACTTCTTTCTGGAACAGAGAAGACTTCTTCGGGCTGAGTTTCAACCCAGCCGCGGTTATACGTTGAAGGACTTCCTTAAGATTCTTCAGGTGTTCATTGAATGTTTTCCCCATGACAATGATGTCGTCTAGGTACACCAAGCATGTTCGCCAATGAAGTCCTTTCAACACGCACTCCATTAATCGCTCGAAGGTGGCTGGAGTGTTACAGAGTCCAAATGGCATTACTTTGAACTGCCACAGACCATCCCCTACGCTAAATGCAGTTTTCTCCTTGTCTTTCTCGCTGATTTCTACTTGCCAATAACCACTTTGCAAGTCCAGCGTGGAGAACCATTTTGTTCCTGACAACGTATCCAATGTTTCATCAATTCTAGGTAGTGGATAACTGTCCTTTTTGGTGACGTCGTTGAGCTTTCTATAATCCACACAAAATCGAGTACTTCCATCTTTCTTCTTAACTAGTACCACCGGCGAGCTCCATGGACTTGAAGAGGGTTCGATTACACCATCCTTCTGCATTTCAGCTACAGGTTTCTTCACCTCATCTCTTTTTGCAAGTGGAAGACTTCTGGGCGCCTGCTTTATTGGTCTCGCTTCCCCTGTGTTGATGTCATGCTTTACCATTGATGTCCTACCTTGGCATTCTTTTTTTAGGGCGAAGGCAGACACATGCTTCCACAGTAATTTCTTTGCTTTGTTCCTATCAGATGGCTTTAGTTCTCGCACCCACTCACTGAGATGCGACTCCAGTACTTTCTGCTCCTTTTCTGATCGTTTGCTGCAGTCCGAATTAACTTCACAGTTGATGACCGCCTCGGCTGGTGTACATTCTGCAATTTCTGTGCGGTCGCTGATCACCTCCTCGTTGTTGGACAAATTTAGAACTCGTACAGGCAAATATCCTTCATTATTAGTCTTTACTAGAGCTTTGGCAGTGATGATGTTATAGTTTTTTATGTTTGCCGGTTCAACTACCCACAAACCGCCGATCTCACAATCTCCCTCCATTCGGGCCCATACTATGGTTTCTGAGTTTGGTGGCAATTTTACATCTTTGTGAGTGATCAGCCTTTTAATCTGTGTTGTATTGTCGTATCCCACATTGAGTGGAATTTCCACATTAGCCCACGTCAAAATTTGCTGCCCCATATCTAGCTTGAGGTCTTGGGCAAACATAAAATCTGCGCCAATTATCACTTCATCTATAATGTCGGCGACAATAAACGCTTGGTCGATGCTCATGTTGGCAATGGCTAACTTCAATTTAACTTTACCATGTACAGTTGCTGGTTCACCCGTTGCTGTGCGGAGTCTTACACCATGTAACGATTCCATTGGTCCATTTATCAAATCTGATCTGATGATAGATTGTGACGCGCCTGTGTCCCTAGTTAATATGCGCTTCCGACCACCGATAGCTCCGTAGACAGTGAGGTTGTTGTTTTTCTGTTGTATTATTGAGATGGAGAGCCCTCGGTTGTGGGAGCCAGTCCATGCCCCTCTGGGCTAGCTGGTTTTAGTTTAACGGAGATTCATTTTGTGTAGTAAAATTTGCCCGTTTATTTCCACGTTGGGGTGAGCTCGATCTTGATCGTTTTCGTGGCTCTCTGCAGTTTCGTGCAATATGACCAGGTTTGTCGCAATTGTAACACTTTGGCCTGGACTTACTTCCGCCTGATAACGCCTTGCTGAGGGTTTGGGTCATTTCTTTAAGATCGTTTATGGCACCCTTCAAATCTCCTGCCTCCGACTCCATTTCAATTTTTCTAACTCTTTGTATCTGAGGCTTGGACACACATTACGCTGTCTCCTGTGCCAATGCGAAACGGTTTCGGCGAATGTAGCTTTTTGTGTGGCACAAGTCACGTATTTTATATCAGGATCACGAATGCCGTTGACGAATGCTTCAATCTTAAATTGATCCAAGAGTGGGTGGGACTCACCAGGAAAAGTCATCAACACCAAACGTTCCACCTCGGTTGCGAAGTCCTGAAGTGATTCATTATGCTTTTGCACTCGGCCTCTTAGTTCCATGCGATATAAATCCTTCTTGTGATCGCCACCATACTTGCGTTGTAATGCAGCCAGTATATCCTCCTAGTTGTTTCTGGCACTGACGGGAATGCTCTGAAGGACTTCTGCTGCGCTGCCTTTCAATGCTAAAATCAGCTCTACTGCCTTGTCGTTGCTGTTCCACAAGTTCTTAATTGCGACCATTTCGAATTGGAATTTAAAAAACGTCAAATGGGGTAGAGCCATCGAAACTGGGAGCTTTCAATCTACTAGAGGCTTCAGAAATTACTCGCACTGGCCCCTCTTGTAACTGAAGTTCATTCATTTTCCTTTGCAATTCACTTACATCATTTTTTAGTTCCCGTTCGACTTCCTCGAACTTAGGTTCAACTTCTTCAATCTTCTGGTCCATTTCCTCGAACTTATGTTCAACCTTTTCGAATTGATCGTTCACTTGAATCTCCATCTTGCTCACAACTTCGGAGATTTCTTGCAGTTTCTCATTTGTGGCATTTGATGTTTCCTGAATAATTCTAGAATTCTCGCCAAATTTCTTTTCAAGTTTTTCGTCCATAATTCTAGAATTCTCACCAAACTTCTCATTCATAATTCTAGAATTTTCACCAAATTTGTTTTCAAGTTTTTCGTCCATAATTCTAGAATTCTCACCAAATTTCTCATTCATAATTCTAGAATTTTCACCAAATTTGTTTTCAAGTTTTTCGTCCATAATTCTAGAATTCTCACCAAATTTCTTATTCATAATTCTAGAATTTTCACCCAATTTATCATTCATAATTCTAGAATTATCGTCCAGCTTCGCGTTAATAATTCTAGAGTTTTCGTTAAATTTTTCCATCATGGCTGCAAACATCGTCGAAACATCCATATTACCAGTTGCTTTCTTCGCAGATCCCTCCATTTCTTCTTTGCACTCAAACTGGTATTTGTCAATGTCAATGTTTCGGCGCTTGAATTCTTCTATTAATCGGCTCTGCAGCTCTACCTTATTACCAGCTGTCGGTTGATCCAATTTACTCAACTCCTTTTTTAGTTGTTCAACTTTGAGTTCTTCAAACTTCATCGTTGTCCTTAATTCGTAATCCCACTTCTGACACCAATGTTACGAATTTCCTTATTCGTCCTTTTAGCGTTGTTTTATTCCCAATAGTAAAACAAGGTTCGTTTTAAATTACGATAATTACAACGGTATCACTTCCTTTTATTTTACTTATATAGTACAACAATTTACTTTATTTACACCACTTTAATAAGTCTTATATTTTACTATCAAATCGCGTTGCTTACTTTACGGCAGTTAATCACAAACTGAACTCTCCATTCCAAAGACCTCCGCTATTTTTACCAACTCACCATACTCAAATGAAGGTAGAACTAGCGAATTCAAGAACCTTCTAAATATTGTTGTTGTTGCTTGTCTTTGTAGAACAATCTCGAATGGCGGAGAGTTATCTTTACTGAGGTGAATTCATGCTACTGGTTTAGCGAGCTGGTACGGTGTTACAATGCATACTTTCAGGCGCAGCACTAACCGCCTGTTATTTACATACTGTTAGTAGAGTCATTAACAGCACGTAAAAGCTTTTACTTATTTGTAACAATACATAAGCTTGAACACATTAACAACTATTAGATAAAACAAAATTCGGCACAAGTAGAGGAGTGTTATTGATTTTTTTGGACGATTTGAATTGATTGATAGTGATTTGGTTGATTTTTAGAACTGTTAAAATATTACATAAAAATGAAAAATTATGGGTTAATGAGTAAAATGGCTAGCATTTGTTAATTCTGTTAGTAGGTTGTTCGATCAATAATTGAAGAGATGGAAAATTTAATTTCTCTTTGACATGTTTTAATGGCAGAAATTTCTTTCGAAAAATAAATATATTTATGTAAAATCGAAATAAATAAACTCTGGAATATTATTATATTTTTTTATTCTTATAATTACAGATAATAAAATTTATTATTACATATAGTATAATGTAAAAGTCATTAATTAATTTTTTTACGAAAAAACGTAGAATCTCTCTACTTTTGTATGTAAGAAAATCTACCTCGTTTGAATTGTTGGTTTGACTATTAAAATTGCTCTAGAAGAAGAACAGAGCCAAAAATAGAAAAAAAACTATTTGAAATACTACCACTGACTAAATTATTCGTCAGATCAGTTAAGAATGTACTATATATGTGTAGAGGAGGAGCCAGGCATTTGGGATTATGCATGTTGCTACGAGTTTGTTTCCATAGTGTCAAAGTGGACCAGTTTGGTCCTGTTTATGTTTTGCAGACCTGTAACTTCTTCAATTTAAGTGGAATTTAAGATTCTTTGCTTGCAGAACATCTCAAAGAGATACAAACAAAAGATTCGCTGAAATATGTGACCTATCTCCTCCCATTCGAAATACATTGGCCAATTTTTAATCTGACAATTTTTAGTTTTTCAACTACTTTTACTCACATCTTAATTCTGAAAACAGCGCCGTATTGAGAACACTTCAGAAAAATATAACTTCAAATAATTTTGGAATTAGCTCAAACCGTCTCAAAGGTAAACATTTGTTTAACCTCAAAAAAATATTTCAAAATAAATGACTGATTTTTAGGCACTACTATTTTAAAAAAAATTTTTCTTAATTTATTAGATTAATAAATATAAGTATTTTTTTATTTTTAACTTAGAAGAATTTTTGTTAAATATTTATTTATAAATTTGCTAGTCTATAAGGATGTATTTCCATAGACGTAAATAAAGAAATGAAATGAATTGTGAATTGAATGAAGAAGTTAAAAAGTCCAAAAATATTTTGAGAGAAAGTGGATTCGATCCCTGCTCTGAGCGCTTTACATTTCCTTCGAAGACGGCCCTCGTTTAGTGATGGCGACACTATCGAGTACTTAACCATGAAAAAGCTTTTCAAAATACCGTTCGGAAGCGGTGTAAAACTTTAGGTCCCAATCAGTGAGTGAAAAATTAGAATGCGCACAGCTCACTGGTTGTGAGAACTTCTCCCCAAGGGGTGTAATGGGAAACGGTTTTTCAAGAAGAAGATACAGTACAAAATATGGTTATGAGTAACATTAGTAACATAAAGTGAAGATAAATTTAACCACATAAACATTTAAAGAATTCTACAAACAAATGTTTACAGATCTTGGTAAAAATGTTTGCAATAGTAGGGAATTATGTTTGTGTCAAATAAGCTAATTAATCCTATTTTTTTGTCGGGCAGAGTGATTTTACTTGCATATGTAGGTTTCAAACTAATGCTCTTAGTTTGGGTACCTGAAAGCCTATTGCTTGATACCTTGAATATAACTTCACACCAATTTTCTTGTTTATAACTTATAATGACACAAAATACACTTACGCCGTTGTTACACTAAGAAACCTACTCCTCTTGTGCAGTCACTCACTTAACTGTCACTTGTACCGTTGTTCTTCTAAATATAGGGGGCAAATAGCTGATATTTCAACAACGTCCCACCTACGCTCTAGCGGACAATATATGATACACAATTACATCCTTCTTCCAACATTCACTTTATGCAAATGGTATGACACTGCGCATGACTATAATAAATAGAATGGAGCCTGCGTCCTTCTCGCTATGGGTTTTCATCGACAACATAAGCAGTGTTACCAGCCTTCGGAATTTTTTGTTTGGAAATATGATATATTCAAATTTTCCTTTTAACAATTTTACTTACTATAGCTTTTTAAATTATCAACACATTGAAATTATTTAACAGTTTAGTGGGCATTACACAAAACAAGTGTTATAACAAATGATAAATCAGTTGCATTTTCTTCTTATTTTGAAATTGTTTGTAGGATGCTTTGATAATCTGTTTCTAGAACGATTGGGTAGGCCACAACCAGTCTTAATTCCGAGAGAAATAAGTTTTCTGAGTGTCATTAAATAACAAGCAATCAGAGCGGAGTACCATAAAGAGGAGAAAAGGATATTTAGTCAGTTAAATGCATCTTCACAAATGGACACTGATGCAGCGTTTACACAGACGAAGATTAGAGCGTTAGGAGGATTATAAATGTCAAAACCCATAACAAAAAAAATCACAGGTAATCTCTATAATGCGATAACTTAGCGAATCACAGACTTGTCATTCATGAGCATGAACATCAGCTATCGTTGATGTTTATTGTCGGTTTACCGCTCTTCTTGATACCAAATACGAATGTAATCGAAGTTGTTCGCATCACTATCATGTTGACAACATTTTTTGGTAAAATTTTTTCAAATTCATCAGTCAGATAAAAAGTTATCGACCTAGCTCATGGTCATGAATGACAAGTCTGTGGTTCGATTTCCGTCGACCAAAATTCAATAACTTATGATCCGCATGGTGGCCCAAAGACCAATTGATGTGAAACACAAATAAATTTTTTATTTTCCCGCACAAATAATTTAGTGTTTGGTTTTGCAGATTATATCTGTAGTCTTGGAAATTTAAAATGAATGCGTACAGTTGATTATAAATTTATTCCGCCGTTTAGAGAAACTGGGTTCAGTTGCCGACCATAGTGGAAATGGTGTTTATCGAAATATTCGCACTGAAGACAACGTGAAAGCTGTGCCGCAGAGTGGTGCAAATGATCCATTTGTTTCAACTCGTCGCTGTTCCGGCCAATTGGGTGTACCCAGGATAACATTGCAGAAAATTTTAAAGTTGGATCTTAAGAACTACCCACATAAAATACAAATTGTGCAACAACTGCTACCACAAGACCCCGAACAACGACTACAATACGCTATTCGCTTTGAACGCATAACTTCAAAAAATTAAGATTTCCCTTGGCCACCTAGTTCACCAGATTTTTTTTGGATATTTAAGAGATAAAGTATATGCTATTAAACCAGAGACAATTGGACAGAAGAATATTCGAGGCGGATACGGAGCCTGCAACCAGAAACATTACGTGGTGTAATGCAATATGCGCTAACAAGAGCCAATGACTGTATCAAGCAAAATTGTAGTCATTTGTCTTATGTCATATTTCACACATAAGATATAAAAAACATTCGTTAAAAAAAAAACGATAATTTTAAGTATAGAGTAATTATTATAACTAGAGTTTTTCTTTCTCTCAGCAAAATTTCTGACATTTGGCCTGGTGGGATACGAACGTTGGATGTTGAAAAACATTGGCTTACTAATACCAGATAGAGGCAGTGGTTCAAAACAACGAACAAAATAACAACAATGGTATTTCGATTTGTGTGCCAAAATTATTGTGTTAAATACAACACAAATGTATTCCAACAATAACAGTCAACAAAAAAGTGTAAAACACATTTAAGTTTCAGTTTTTCAACAAAACGACATGAAAAATTAAAGTCAGAAATTATTGTAATTCCACCTGGTGTATGTCACTTTTCGTTAAACATCTCTCTATCACACCGACCGACGAAACGTCGGATGAGTCAAATATTCTCCCTTTAATGAATTACTCTATGATTATAAGTGTTATACGTATTTTACGTCACTAGGTGTCATTTGGGTCACCCTGTAGTAACCATTTAGGCTAGCAGTCATATTAAGAGTGTTTTTAAATTCCGACTTGAGCGTTCAGTGTTTTGTGCTTCAAGTGATCAGCTGTGCTCGGAAGAAAATAATTGTGACAAGTGAAAAATTCAAAGTAAAGTGGAAATTGAGATTTGCCTCGGGCATTTCTGAAAATTTTGAGAAAAAAACTAAGAAAATTTTAAAAATTTTGAAAAACAGTAAAGTAAAAGGAAGGGACTGAAAATCTGAAAAAATTGTTGAAAAAAGTGAAAAATTTTAAGAAAAAAGTTTTGAAAATTGCCAAAAATGTAATAGGCAAAAAATAAAATAAACTTTATTAATTATTATTAATAAAGGAAAAATCGCGCGAAAGTCGAGCTTAAGTGCAGTTTTGACAAGCGCATAGAACCAAAACATAAAAAGACTTAAGACACAAGCGGATATAATGAGCCTGTTTTTTTATTCCTAATTTTTCGACCACTTTGTACGGGGAGCTAAGCGATATTGAGCGGCACCCCATACAAAGTCGCCGAAAAATTAGTTTAGCAGGAATTTAAAAAACAAGCTTATTGTTTAATGTTTATTAGGTCCTAAAATTCATTAACAAAAGTTTCTTATAAGATAACTTAAATCTATCGCTACGTATTTTCCTACATTTAATAATATTTACAGAACTATATACTTCACACTTGTGGCCGTCGGTGGTGCAATAGTTAGTGTGCGCGGCTCTTGTACATGAGATCCTGGGTTCGAACACTGCTCTGACCACCTTAAAAAAAAAATTTCTTTCGGCGGCGGTCACCTCGCATAGTGACGGCGACACTATCGAGTATATAGCCATGAAAAAGCTTCTCAAAATACCGTTCGGAATCGGTGTAAAACTGTAGGTCCCAATCAGTGAGTGAAAAACTGGAAAGCGCACATCAAAAATAAAAGCGTAAATATCAAAAATAAAATGGAACGTGATTATTATTTAAAGAGCAGTGAACTCGATTCTGAGGACAAAACATTAACTAACAATAGAAAAAAACCTGACACGGAATCTGACAGTGACTCTGATCACATAGATAAATTAAAGAAACTTCAGCAAACTGTGAAAAGCTTATCCAAAAAATTTGAAAACTAGACTAATGAGCTCCAAAAATCTTTGAAGACATTTAAGGACAAAGATAATGAATTAAGTTAAAAACAGAAAAAGATAAAAGAGTACAGAAATGTTGAAAGCCCCTAGGGGACATGTTGAAATGTGCGAAAGCGACGTCGAATCCTTAATGGAGGCCGAAGCTATTGGCTCCAATGGATTATAGTAATAACGATAAACAAAATCAATATGGAAATGCCGTTGAAAACTTTCCAAAATGGAGGACACCAAATGAGAATTTGCAACAAAGGGAGCAACCAATAACTACGCAGCAGCAAATACAACACCAGCAGCCCCAGCAGCAAAATATTCAGCAGCAACAATCTACGGGTCAGGTATCCCGGACAAAGTTTATACCCAAAGTGAATAGAGGTTAGGCCAGCTCACCAATATTTAAGATTTATAACATTAATGTGAAGGAGATTTCATTGAAACTAAAAAATGTTTTAGGAAATAATTTGTTTGTACTAAATTTAATTAATAAAAACTTGGTCAACTTACGGGTGAATAATATTGCTGACATCTCTAAGGTTAGGGAATTCTTTGAGAAGGAAGGTATTGCTTTCGTCACGTATACGCCCAACGAGTTGAAGCCTTATTCCATAGTTATTGACGGATTGGCCGCGTCCTATGAAATCGAGGATCTAAAACAGTATTTGGAGAGTCTGGGAATCGCCATAAACATTCTCAAGATTGTTAAATTGAAGGGGGCCAATGGCTGGTCCATATTTCGAATGAATCCGACGTAACCAGTCTATTCTCTATTCAATTTATTTCGCACTGTAAAGTAAGAGTCCGGCGCTACCTACAAAATGGTCTGCGTACAGTGCCTAAATTGTCAAAGATTCACATTTCTTCTAATTGTCGCCTATAGTATAGATGCGTGAAATGTAGCCAGCCCCACGGGCCTGGAAAATGCATGGTCCCAGGAAGGGAAGAAAATATCGAAGAGTTCATGTCAACTTACCCAATAACCGGGAGAATAAGTAAGGTAATCGGGTTGCCTGTAAAGTGCGCCAATTGCGACCAAGTGGGCAATGGGGCTAGCTCTCGCGCCTGCCCTACCAGATTGGAAATACAGAGAAGAATCGATGATAGAAAAGCCGCCAAAAATCCTCCCAGATTGACTATTAATGAAAGATCATCTAGGCCGAGTTTTGTCGATGGCAGACAATATTCCAGAGTGCTAAGAGGCAACACACCTGCGGAGAGGAATCGTGACGGTGGCCTGTCCTGGCCAGAGGAGCTGAAGAGGCTTAGTAACCTGTATGGTTATGATTGGAAACTTTTCCCCTAAGTAGAGACAGCTCTCCGATGAAGGGGAAAAGAAGAAAGCCCTATTTACTTTACTTTTGTCAATAAGACTTAATGACTAGACAAATCAAATGCTGCTTTGACAACGTCAACTCCGTTGTCACAAGACACCGGAGACATTATTTGAAATGATTCACTGATCATCACAGACCTGACGTCCTTATGCTGGATGAACACAAACTGGGGGCCAGACTCCGTTTCGAGCTAAGTAGCTACAAAATGTTCAGGCAAGACATTAAGGACAATATCAAAGGAGAGAGGTTTTTTCTGAATACCGGAGAGTTGGGGAGCACTTTCATTCGGGTGCGGCTAATCGATGGAACTCAAATTGTGCTTGGGGCTTTATATCTCAGACCTGATGGAATATTCAGGATGGCGGTATTTGATGCTATCTCTGACTTGATTGGTTTCGATACTGCTGTCGTAGGAGGCGACATCAATTTTAAACATCCGCATTGGGGAGCAGCCTCAGAGAACTCCAATGGAAAAAAGCTATATGAGTGGTTGTCTCTGCATAAAACCTACGCGAGAACCCACTAGAGTTACCCCATCGTCTAAGTCATTCATTGGCATATTCACAACTTCAGTCAACTTAAGACTTGCAGGTGATAGTACCCTTGGATTAGGCCTGCCTACTCATGAATATGAGTCTGACCATAGGACAGTTGAAATAAGTTTTATAACGGGAAACATTGAAAAACCCGAAAAGATCCAGGTATTTGACTATGCGACATTCAATTCAAAAAAATTCAATAACAACTTAATTGAACAACTGGAGTCCTACAATATCCCCAATGACAGTCAAATTAACATTGAAGAAATTGACGGCGTGGTAGATGCGGTGAGGAACGCATACCATTGTTCTATGCAGGCAAGCATGCAAAAGGTTACTGTGAAATCGGAATAATGAAGAATCTTCCACCTGAGATAATCCATAGAGAAATACTTAAGAGTTTCCATTACTCTCTTCGCTGCCTGTTCATGACGACGAGGTAGTAGGCCATTTTATAGTGTTTTATTTGCTGCCGTATTTTAACCATTTTAGACTATCGTTGGACATAAAACGGACAGAAATCGAAGGGAATTCTTATTTTCGTTCAATACAAACAATATAAAACATAATTTAGCTGTCATTAGCATCAATAAACACTATTTAAAATTAGTTCCTGTCTTCTTTGCTCTCTCATTCTCTATCATCGGCCTAGTAACTTTTCGATCAGCTGTGCAATAGAATCCCCCTGCATAATCTCACTAATAGCGCAAAAGAAAACACTTCAGCGGAGATTCCATAGAACCCTTGAGCTCGAGAGGAGGCAGACTTTTTTGGGCCATCATTAAAATGCTGAAAGGATAATGAAGAGTGCTATACTGCAATTTGAAATTGATGTCGAGGCTGATAAGCTGTGCAACATCAAGATGGACAACAATATGCATAGACAGACAAGACAGCATGTGGGCTTGACCAAGCGGAGTATGATCCCAATACTCGTTGACGATGGCGGGGTAAAGGTCTTCGAGGATAAAAAGAAGGCGGACCTACTGGCTGGTCATTTCCATGAGGTAGAAGTTG